>CM060103.1:14407884-14514909 GCA_030522485.1 Stenchaetothrips biformis
TCACAAGTTTGCTTCGTGTGAGCGGTTGACTTTCCACTTGAAGCAGTGCTACATTCAAGCGACAAGAAAAACACTAAAATGCAGCAAAAATGCTTCTCGACTCTCAACTGAATTCAATGCAACACAATTTTATCTTTATTATTTTTTTTAGGAAGAGGCTAGTAAATAAAAAAAACTTAAGAAGTGAATTATTATGGAAGGGGTGCAGCCAGATGTAGAACAAACACATCTTATTCAAGTGAGTATATTATTTATGATTAGGATGTGAAATGATCATCTTTTTGGTGCTTCTCCTCCATCATAGTTCACTCCTTTTGAGTTCATTTCAGGTTTGTTTTAGGAGACAATTTTAACTTAAAATTACAGTTGTGGGAGAGCAATAAAGACTTGGAGGGACTCATCAGTTGAAGGCTTCATGGTTATGCTTTCCAACGGTGACTCTTGCAGTTGGAGGTATCAAAGACGGGGTAGGCAGTTGAGAGAAGAATTGCATCCCTGCAGTCTGAATTTTTAAAATAGAGGTGGTATGGAACAAGACAAAATACTTAAAAGGAAACAAAATTCCAGGTCTGTGTGTGCCTACAAACTATCTTACCCTCTTCAAGAATTACAGGTCTCATCAGTTCCAATCGTTCAGTAGTGACTTTTCCCGGCTCATAATGAAATACTACTTGGATCTGCTCTTGCTAAGCGATCACAATTTTTCTGATAAGGCAGGGCCACCCGCTCATTATAAATCATGTGCAGAATCATGCAAGATTTTAAAGTCCACAGAAATCTAAAACAAAAATAAATTCAAAAAAATAAATAAACAACAAAATTATAAACCATTTGGAGAATATTGAACCATATCTTGTGAAGGGAAAGGAAAAGTCCTGGTAATATTAGATATTTTAATGGAACTCATGCACAGTTAGAATTGTTTTCTTAGACTTTGTGTTCCAATGAATGAAAAAATTGAACTGCCAAAATTGTCAAAAACCCACCACAAACAAAAATAATTCCTACTATCGTGACTAGAACTCATCAGCAGAAATGTACTTACAAGTGTGAAACCTTGAGGGCTTTTCAGTACTTTGTATTCTTCAAGGTAAGATGATAGTGTAATAGGTTCTTCGCTACTCTCATTTTTCTCTGTTCTTTTTCCTTTTCTGGCGCTCCCTTGAGGCTCGTTTGGCTTGGTCATACAACAACCCGACACGATACTTGCTGCACACAGTCCACTTCTTTGTCACCTCTTCGGTCACTTCTCGAGCTCTCTTGATGTATGTCAATGCCGCTTGCACTTCGGGTTCTGGTGTAGAATCTGAAAGAGACATACAAATGTAAAATTATTGGTAAAAAATGGAAAATAAACTGTTTATAAATTTAAATGTTAACTACCTTGTCTCTGTTCATTATTAGTTTCTTGAAGAGTGCCTCTCCTTCGTCTCCTTGGCTCACGAGATCCACTTAAAATTAATTTGCCAATCAAATGCCTGACACTATCAAATAGATGCCCTTTTGCCAGTGCCTGGTGAACACTTCTTTCTTTTGGAGCTGAAAAGATGAGATTCTGTTGAACACAAGCATAAAGTGTGATTAAAATTAGTGGTGGAACACTTCATGGAGAAGGAGAAGTAAAGCAACTAATAATCGATTAAAAGTTGAAAGCAAAATATACTGACTATGTTTTCACGGGGCCACAGCTCTTGAATCTTACTTCTCATTACTTTAAAATCATCGACCTTTAAACTGATAAACAAAAAGCAATAAATAACAGACCTTACTTTAGTTATTTACTACATACATGGAAAAATTGAGGCTACTCACTCATCAACGGTATTCACCATGTAGGTAGCTAATTCCTTGCAAAGCGCTTTACCCTGCTTTTTACTCAAAGCCCCCTTGTCTCTGCCAATGAGGATGTGTTTCCTTGACTTTCTGGACAAGAACTTCAGCAAATCCTAAACAAAAAGTGAACATTAAGAAAGGCACTGGTAGAGCAAACGTTAAGATGAGGCTAAAGTAACTTACAAATTCTGCAAAAACATTGTCTGCCAAAATGCGGTGAAGGCGCTTTGGAATGGCTCGTTGGCTTTCAGAGGGGGCATCCTTCTTATTTGTTTGTTTGGTCCTAAGAGGCTCCTCATCACTAGTGTCATAACTTTTATCTAGGGTAGCTTTGCCAGTAGTGTCCTAATTCAAAGAGAGAAAAAAACGATTAAAATGTTGTGAGGAGAAAAAGGAAAGACAGTTAAGATAATAATATACTATCTTACCTGTGTTTTCTTTCCCGCTTGGGTTGCTACTCTTTTCGGTGTACTCGATTTCTCTCCTGCGGTCTCATCAGAACTTTCATCACTGCTTTCATCACTGCTTTCATCACCACCTTTGTCAGAAGAAGCCTAAGGGAAACAGAAATAAATTAAAATATTACAATAAAAAAAAAAAAAAAAAAAGAAGAAGAAGAAGCAGCCAGACAGTTTCAACAATCATTCGCGACCTTACCTTTTTTTTTCTTGGACAAATTTAGGAACTCATCAGGGTCAAAAGATGACTCGCTGTCATTGGAGTTTGTGGTGGTTTCATTGGTTGCAGATTGTTGACGAAGGATCTGTTAACATAACAATATGGTAGAGAGTGGCAATGTTGTTTATCGGTGGAAGAAAACAAAGGGAGGATTGCGACAAAACTTCATCCACCTGATCTTTCTTATATTTTAGGATCTCCGTGATAAGCCGCAGCCGCTCACGGTCGTCAGGGACAAATTCTCGCAAGTCCATGAGCCCCATACTCAGGAATTCCTTGCTTTCCAATTAACCGGGAAAGAGAAATATTTCCAGGCACACTGATTGATGAGAAATACTTTTCTAAGCCAACAAAGACAAAATTTTAATCAAATTTCTAAAGTGTAACAATAATTTGAGAGTGGCTTCAAAGTTATCTTATTACTCAGTTGAAGGTAACTGTAATCAAACAGAAGCAACATAAATCAGTGTTCAAGTGCCCAACAGTTACACACTAACTAATTAAAAGGAAACGACAGCACACCGAAGAAGACTTGCACCCGCAACCATCATTTACAAGCAACAAGCCGACTGCTCCCGAAAAGCTACACTGCCGGCCAAAATTAGCGGCACACTTCTTTGACCCAACGTATTTTTGGCTGGGATGCAGGTAGGAAGCTGAGATTTTAACTGCAAGTACCCTCATGTGTTGTCTAAACACCCCTAGGGTAGCAAGAGCCCGCTCAACCCCATCACCTGTTTTCCACCCTTAGCGTAAGGAGGGGTCGAACTTTGACACTTTGAGGTCAGTGAAAATGACCTTTGGGTTGTCGCAGGTCGTTCAAAATTTTAAGGGTGACTCAGTGTGAGATTCTCTTTTAAATAAGCCGTCACCCAACCCTCTGCGACCCCCCGTTTCGGAGTTACAGAAAAACCCACCCCTAAGGGAAGGGTGGTTTTTTTCCGATTTTCGCTCGGGGCTGAAAGTGTTGGGGGAAGGCCCCTTTCGAACGTCCACAAAATGTTCTGGAGTCCTTCCAACCCTCCTTGAGGCTTACAGCCCTGACGGAAAGCCACCCCTATTCATGTTTTTGATCCAAATGACCCAAAAATGGTCCAAATTGGATCAAAAACTGTGGATTGTTGGTGTCTTTGACCGAACCAATCGACGCGCATCGACATCTGCCCATTTTTCTCAAAAAAACAGCGTGTTTAGGGGGGTTGCTACCCTTACGCCCCTCCCCACATCAAGAGGGGGTTGAAGTCGCGGCGGCCCGTCTGTGGGCTCACGGATCGATGCCAGTGTGTGAAAGACACCTCCATTCCAATTTTCAAGTCGATCGGACCAACGAAGGTCGCTTGACACGGAAGGAACTGAGACACTCGCGATTTTCAACCCATTACTTTGCACCCTTACGTGGGCGTAACCTTTCGACCAAAAAATTCGGTTCCGGTGTGCCAAGCAAGGCTGATCCATACCCTACCCGCCGCCAAAGGCCCCAACCCCTGCCGTTATCCCCGGCTCGTCCAGCGCCCCTGAAAGTGGAGCCCCCTTCGGAGCGATTCGCTGCGCCGCGCCGCGCTTGGCGCCGTAGCGCCTGGAAGTAGGCCTGCCTCCACAGCTCCGAATTAAGAGGATATGGTACCCCTGGCTGAGCCGGCTCTTTTTCGTCCCGGAGCGGCAGTGCCAGCGACCTCTTTCTACCGCCGTCCTGGCCACACCGTTCGAGGTATCGATATGAAACTTGGGTCACGGGTCCAGTAAGGTTCAATGTCGGTGACGGTGGGTTCAAAAAGATTTTTGAACGCCTGAGTTAGGCCCTAGGGCAGTGCGGTAAAAATTAGGGGGTGGAAAAGGGTATACGGCGGACCTCTGAACGGCGGTTTTGGGCGATTCTGGAGCTGATCAGAAAGAGGCGGTACAATGTTTCAGACAACGAGCTAAACCGTTTCCAGATCTCGCACATGTTGTCGCCGACTTTGTTTCACTGAATGGGGACTGCCTCGCCCGCCCGATGGTCGGCACCATGACAGGTCAATTTATGGCCCCGCACCTTCATGGTTAAATTTTTGAACGGCTTATTTTAGAGTTGTAAAACTTGTACACAAGGATTCAAGGTGCAAATACAATGTCAGACGACTCAAACTTCAAGTTTCTACGACCATTTTGACCTCAACATTTTTGCACGGTACCTAGTCAAAATCGTCGTAGACACTTGAATTTTGAGTCGCCTGACATCGTAATCGTGCGCTGAACCCCATTGTCTAAGTCCTAAAACTACAAAATTATCCGTTCAAAAATTTAACCACTGAGCTATGGAGCCAAGAAATCGACCTGTCACGCTGCCGACCCATCGGCTCCGGCGCGTGAATAGGGAGAGGGCGGGGGGTCCGGCAGGGGCCCGGCGCAGAGACAAAGCAGAGGGCTGCATACAGGCGGCCGGGAGGGGCGGGGCGGGGGGAGGCGGAGGTCGGCATAGCCCGTCTTCGACAGTGCCTTTTCAAAACTTTGCGAGATGCCCAAAACCGCCGTTCAGAGGTCAACCGTATACCCTTTTTCACCCCCTAATTTTTACCGCACCGGAACGGGGACAACGTCTCTGCATAGAGCACAGTTACAGCTACAACGTGGTTTTGCCCTTTTTTTGATATTCCGACTTGCTTAGAAGTTGTTGTGGACGAAACCTGGACTGCCCTAGGGCCTTACTCAGGCATTCAAAAAAAAAATTTGAACCCACCGTCACTGACATTGAACCTTACTGGACCCGTGACCCAAGTTTCATATCGATACCTCGAACGGTGTGGCCAGGACGGCGTTAGAAAGAGGTCGCTGGCACTGCCGCTCCGGGACGAAAAAGAGCCGGCTCGGCCAGGGCTACCATATCCTCTTAAGTCTGGAAGATAGCAATATGCAGTAAGGAAAAGCAAAAATAAAAAAATGAGAATTGACTTGCTAGTGTACCTTCCATATCTTTACGCTTCTTGACACGCTTGGTTACCAAAAGTGAATGATCCCTGAGCAAAGGGTGAGCAGCAGCTCTCTGTAAAGAATGTGCTAGTGTCATATTATTCTCTTCTTCGAAGCCCTTATCGGACAACAGATGCTTCCATGGATCTGCAAAAATACATATTCGAATGTACATTTTTATATAAAAATGTCATCCTTGAAAGAATGGTTTATAACTTGAACTAAGACTACTACCCTACCCAGTAAACATTTAGTACTCTTGCAGTGAAAAAGCCACTCAGGGCTTACAACAGGGACGCCACTTCAAATAGTAGTTAAAAAATTAAGAGTTTTTCGTATCTTATCAGCAACTAATACATCTGCATCGGAAGCCTTGTAAACAACAGCAAAGCCTCAAACGCAAAACATGGGACGTGAGCATCAAGTTCAGTCACTTTGAAGCAGAAAATATTGGGCTCTCACATTTACCTAGCTTTTTGACATCCTCTTCACAACTTGTATCAATGAAAGAAGAAAGCAACACGCGTAAGGCATAAGATTTATTAGGAGCTTTTCTTGTCCTGTTAACCTTTTTCTCCACAACACTTGATCCAGGTTGAAGATTGCATTTTGTTTCTTCAGAAGTGTCAACTAACTCACTGTCAGTTGAACTTTCAGCATCATTTAATGTCACCGTTTTACCAGTGGGCTTTTTAGAGGGTTGATCATTTTTTTGACTCAAATTGAAACTTTTTTCTGGGCAGCTACTTGTTGAAATGGAACTTGGCAAAACACCGGGACAAGGTAAACAGGCAGTGTGCAGCGAAATCTGACTAGCAGCTAAAATTATTGTTTCCGAACACTCAGTAACATCCATCTCATGAGAACATTTTGATTTTGAAAATGGAGTGGACGTCACAATGTTGTTAAGCTGAGAAATAAAGGAGACATTCAAAGTCTCATCTATTGGACTGCTTGATGCAGAGAGCATAACTTTGGAAGGGGCATCCGCAGCAACGCTGTCATCTGTTGAGGATCTGCATTCATTTCCCACATTAGTTAAGGTATCCGCTTCATAAATCCTTTCAGAATTAATGAAAGTAACTGCTTCATAAATCCCTTGGCCACAGAATTTTTTGTCCATTAGACCAATAACGACAGAAGCCTCGCCCTGAAAGTAAATTTTGGAACAAGAGGAAAATAGAAGAAAACGAGTATAAAACATTAATGGACTTTATACTACTAACCAATGTACTGCTCAAACATGGAAAAGGACTATTTGCGTTAACGAATCGAGCCAAATCGAGCAAACGAGCGTCCGAATATGAGAAGTTGTACTGCTCTCAAGGTTGCCAACCGGGGGGAACCCAGATATCTAACCGTGCCGGGGATCAAACGGAAACTACATTGCGTCGAAGGGCATGACAGAAAGAAAAAAACAGCAATTCAGAGCAAGAAAGAGAGCCAATATATTGGCTAAGAGGACGGCTTTCGAGGCCCAACAGAAGAGATAAATAACGCCAAGTGTCAACATACCTCGTTTGAATCAGGTAACGGTTGGCGCAGCTACTACCTGGAGGGGTGGGGGGAGCGGCAGCCAATTGGAGCGCGCCCCTCCGCCAACCAATCACAGCCTCTATCAGACATAGGACGAGTCCCGCCCGGGCAGCCGCACATCTCTGCTCAGTAAGCATTTATCTTTGACAGCAGCGAGGTAAGAAAGACGGAAATCAAGACAGAAATGTGATGAATAGTGATAAATTTGTATTGTCCAATGTTGCTGTGTTTTTATCTACTTGGCAGTCGAGGAAATCAAAGGAGAAGTAAATATACAACACCAACAATTATCGATACATCGATCTTCTTGAGTCGATGGTTCACGGGCAGAGATGGGTCCACCGGCCTTCCCCACCTTCCTCTTACTTTTGCTCTTCAACTTCCGGTCCTAACATTGTTTCTTTAAGCACCAACCGTCGTGAGGAACTCATCACTGTTAAAAAATTTGTCGTAAATTTATGAAGATTTCACTGGAAATTTTTATACACGAGAGCTTTGTAAAATGCTGCTCATGAAATATGTCGTGAAGTCCAAAAATGCGTCGTTAACATCAATTTACAAGATACTTAGTAAAACTACAAAATATTCCGTTAATCATTGGAAGTAACATGCACCCTCGCATGCACCAAATAGCGGGAAAAACTGTTCTTTGGAGAATCTAAATCAGGACTTTCTGGCCTGCTGGCAGCGTACCTACCACGGGTGTACTAGGGTGGTTCGTAATAGAACTCGACCAGCGAGGGCCTTCACAGCTCGATCGGATTTGGCAATTCTACGACGTATTATGTAAATTTAAAAACTGTTTCATTTCTTAACAAAATGTTCGCTAGGAATACCAAAAATATCGTAAAGCTGCTAATACAAGATATATAATGTCGATGTACGAAAAAATCCCCAAATTTCAATAAATATCCTTTAAAAAATAATTTACAAAATGTATCTTGTTTAAATATTTCGTAGATTAACAAAAATTTCTTACAGTGATCTCTCTCTCTCTCAAGATGGTTTCTCAGAAAAAGGGACGTCTGAACTAAGCAAATATTACGTTGTGATATCTTTCGCACTGTTATCAGGGTTATCAACATAAGAGTCGGCCGAGCGACGTTCAGTACATTCCAATCAAGTAATTTGAAACTCATGTCAGTGCTTTTGGAACGATTTTACGCCGTTTTTACAAAGACTGCCTATCCACCGAATGGGCTTCAGCCTAAGGAGGCACCCTTGTGCTTGAAGTAGCGTGAAAGTGCATCAATCCGTATAAATGCGGAAGGCTTATCTCCACTCTAGGGTAACGTTATGCCTCGATCCCGGCTATTCCGACCGGTAAATGTAAACATTGCGCCAGGGGCTGGTTTGCAGATCGGCCTGTATTTAATGCGGGGAGGGGTGGAGTATGAATGGGGTAAGAAAGGGGCATAAATTAATTTATGTGACTTTTTTTACTACGTGTTAAAGCTCTGAAGTTGCTTCTATGTGGCATTAGAGTGGTTCGTTTTTCCTTCATGTTCAAATTTTGGAGTTGGGTAACTTTCATTCAGTTCCGCTTTCCATATGATGAATTTTGGCACCTCAGCCGGCAAAATCGGCCCAGCGGAAAAGGTCGCGAAAGGGGCTTAAGTGCGCCTTAACAGCCCTTAATGACTCAACGTCTAAGTATCGATGTAGAACGTTCGCCATTTTGTAAATATAGTGAGTTTGACGCCCTAGGGTCAAAATTTTGACCGTTTTGCCGTATCTTTACTCCTTCAGGGCGAAAAAAGCGAAAACGTTGCAAAAACATACTATTTAGCTCTAAACACTATTTTAGACCACGTTTTCGCTTTTTTGCCCTGAAGGAGTAAAGGTACGGCAAAACGGTCAAAATTTTGACCCTTGGGCGTCAAAATCACTATGTTTACAATATGGCGAAGGTCCTACATCGATACTTAGACGTTGAGTCATTAAGGGCTGTTAAGGCGCACTTAAGCCCCTTTCGCGACCTTTTCCGCTGTGCCGATTTTGCCGGCTGAGGTGCCAAAATTCGTCATATAGAAAGCGGAACCGAATGAAAGTTACCCAACTCCAAATTTTGAACATGAAGGAAAAACGAACCACTCTAATGTGGCATGACAGTAGAAGGAGTGCCGGGTGGGAGGCTCCTCTAAAGGTTGCCAACAGTTTAGCGTCCAGCACTTTCCTATAAGGCATCAGACTTTCGGGGAAAAGGTTTCGTATCAAACTACTTCGGTAGCTGCAGGAGTCAGCACCCAAGCTGGATCTCATGAGCAGAGTGCCGTAACTTATTTGAATTAAAAGGTTTCAGGGTTTGTATCTCCTAAACGGGCTGCGTTATAAAAGTTATGAAGAGAATAACTTATTTTTAGATTTCAAGTTTAAAAATAAGTTATTCTCTTTATAACTTTTATAACGCAGCCCGTTTAGGAAATACAAACCCTGAAACCTTTTAATTCAAATAAGTTACGGCACTCTGCTCATGAGATCCAGCTTGGGTGCTGACTCCTGCAGCTACCGAAGTAGTTTGATACGAAACCTTTTCCCCGAAAGTCTGATGCCTTATAGGAAAGTGCTGGACGCTAAACTGTTGGCAACCTTTAGAGGAGCCTCGTGGTCTAAAATAGTGTTTTGAGCTAAGTAGGATGTTTTTGCAACGTTTTCGCTTTTTTCGCCCTGAAGGAGTAAAGATACGGCAAAACGGTCAAAATTTTGAACCTAGGGCGTCAAAATCACTATGTTTACAATATGGCGAACGTTCTACATCGATACTTAGACGTTGAGTCATTAAGGGCTGCTAAGGCGCACTTAAGCCCCTTTCGCGACCTTTTCCGCTGGGCCGATTTTGCCGGCTGAGGTGCCAAAATTCATCATATGTAAAGCGGAACTGAATGAAAGTTACCCAACTCCAAAATTTGAACATGAAGGAAAAACGAACCACTCTACTGTGAGGGCACCATCCTTTGTGCAGTACCGTCAACGGGGGTATCTTGGGACACTTTTACTGTGCAAGTCCAGGCACCGCCCTCAGGCTTTTTAGAAGAGGGTGCTTGGGCTTGCGGGGATTTGCCCAGTTCTGGTCTGGGGGACCTTTAGGGTTGAAGGTAATGCGGAATAAAAGGCCTGGATTACCTGATGTAATGGGGGTTGCTCCGGTATCTCCCAGACCTTCCCCGGACCGCTCTGCGCCCCTCAGCTGGCACTTACCGACTGCCGAGCTTGGGTCGGTCAGGCGGGCTCGCGGCGCGGTTGCTCGGTGCATTCTTGCTGACTTTAACAATTTTGAATGTGGCGGGTACGGGCAACGCCCCGTTGCGCCAGAGCGCAACATCCCCCCCAAAAGAAGTGTGCGGCCCCGTCGCACAAGGGAGTTCACGCAAGGGGTGATCATCCCAATTTTTAATCTACCAAAACTTTAATCAAAGAGCAACCGCGATTGAAGGTAATCCAGAATTTAACAATGAAACGGGCGCAGGTAAATAAGCGAAAAAGAAAAAAAAAAAATTTGAAACCCGAAGTGCAAACCAAGTGACGACCATCCCGGGATCCAAGGGGGAAATAACTGCGAATTTTTGGTGTACGGTCTCTTGAATTTTTGGAATTTTTAGTGAGTTTTTGGAATTATTAATGAATTTTTTGATATGTCAGCGAATTTTTGGAATTTTCAAGAATTTTTTGAATTGTAATGAATTTTTTGAATTATTGCTGAATTTTTTGAAATGTTGCTGAATTTTTTGAATTGTTGGTAAATTTAAAAGAATTTTTAATGAATTTTCTGAATTATTGCTTTTCATTCTCCGTTTAATTGAACTTCCTGGTTGTTTTGGGACAAACAGGTCATTTAGGGAACGCTACCGTGTACACAAACTGTTCGTAGAGTATGATAGCAGGCGTAGGGTCTGACTAAATAGAATAATCCATTTTTAAAGAGAAAACATTTATATACTTATCATGTACATCACATTATGCATAGTGACTAGTTGGCCATAGTGTAAATACATATAATTTGTATATATGGAGAGAGATTAATATACATTGAATATATTTTCATTAAGAATACAAAGGAAATGACTATTTGAAATACCGTAACATTATGACAAAATAAACCGGGTGACAAAAGCCGACACTTTTAACACCCCTTTAGAGTCACTGGTTGGGCGGGGTAATGTGCACAGATACGTGTCGATGTTCATTCGTCCACAAGCAGATGCATAGCGAAGTTCCCCAGACTGTGCGATTGAGAACATGCTGCACCGGCAAACAATGCCGCGGGCAACGACACCAGGAGGCACTTCGACTGGAGCTTTGGTAGAGCTGTACCTCAGGGACTTCCCCGTCAGGTACGCAAAGCCGAGGACCCTGCCAACCGTCACCTGCCCCTGGCCATCGCGGAACGCACACCAGTCTCCGACGGTGAGCTCAGTGCACCGCGTAGCTTGCTGCAGCGAGCTTTCCCCAGATGGCCTCTCGGCTGTCTGCTGGACCCGGACGAGGCGGTCTGAGCTCAGCCGCTCGTTGTCCGTATGAAGCAACCAGCACAAGGTGCTCTTCCGGATAGGAACCTTGGCTCCGTTTGTCTGGCGGGTGTAGTAGACGAACGCGCTGTCCGGCTCAAAGTCCTCAACTTCGCCACCCCCTTGCCACGCCGCACTGGCATGTAGAAGGGCCACGTCATCGGGGTCCAGAGGCTGCTGTGGTGGTTCAGGGTCGGGCTCGTCCGACTCACACATGTCCTCCGCGTAAGGGTCTAACTCAATGGTCCTGACTCGGCAAGGAAGGGCGTTGTCAATCTACGGCAAAGTTTCCCAAAATTAGAACAATTATTACGAAAAAAAAAATCATTTTATTTTCTAGTCTGTGACTTACCTCGGGATCCATGCCTAACCAATTTGCAAGTTCCTTTGCCTCTCTGCGCGCTTTGAACACCTCCTTCAAAATTTCATTATCAGTGGGGAGCTTCATTTCCGAGCGAGAGCTAGCATTTGCAGTTGCTTTTTCCATTTTCTTTTGTAATCTAAAACAAAAAGTACGTATTATAATGGTACAGGTAAAGAAAGTGTCTCAATTGACACACAGTGCCTGTTCGAATAAATGCTTACCTGAGAAATACAAAGTCGTCTTTCATCTCATTGGATATGTGGCCCTGGAGCTCAATGCGCCGGAGGCGGCGCAGAAACTCCAGAAGATCGAAGTTTACCACAGTAGCAAAAGTAGAGGAGATCGACCGGGCCAGACGAAAAATCGATTCGCATGCTTGGCTCCCAAATAACTCAGGGATGAAGCACTTCAAGCCTAAGTCCTGGCCACGCATTCTACGGAGTAGCTTGATTAGTGCGTGGGCGTTTAGCTCAAAGCACATAAAGCACGCCGCAGTGATAAAGTTGTCTTCAAGGCTGAGTCCTTGTTGGAGACACCACTCCCGCCAGATTCTCAGGAAGAACATCACACGCCAGGCCTGATAAATCCGTTCTAGAGGCGTGAGGTCACTTGCAAGGAAAGCATCGAGGAAAGCCCGCAGTAAACTCAGGAACATCTCTGTGCCGTCCGCGTCGCGCTGGCGCCGGAGGACTTTTAAGACCCTTTCGTCAGTCATCCTGATAACTGAGGGAAAGTTCATTTTGTCTTTCCCGTTCAGATCAGATTGAGTCAAGCCATGTTCAAATTTGTCATATTCGAGGACATGATGCAGGTGTTCCGCGCTCACGCTGTAGAGGCCCATAGTTAGGATGTTGGCACGGTTGCAGATCCTATTTCTCATTTTGGTGCCAATGTGCACTGTGTCCTGAAATTAGAATGAAATGGCTGTTAAATACAAATAAACACGCGAACTTGTACAAAGAGGAGTCGTGAGCACAGTGGGCCAGAAGACCGTTGAGGCGGACAAAACTGAAGACGCATCTTGAGCTTCAGAGTCGCTAATAGGACTCGGACCGAACGTGTGACCCCACTAATGGATTCCTCGTTGGAAGCGCAATCCATTGGTGGGGTCACACGTTCGGTTCGAGTCTCATTTAGCGACTCTGGAGCTCAACACGCGTCTGAAATTTTAGCCGCCTGCGCCGGTCTTCTGGCCTACTGTGGGGCGCCGGCAAGGTAGGCAACCTAGTGTACGACGTTGCACAGCGGATCTCCTACGGCGAACTTGTTCACCCCCTCATATTTTTACCTAGCGTACCTGCACGAAGGTCACGTCGTCCTCCAGGTCTTGACCGAACCAGGCTCGCCATATCAGCGGGTTGTCAGTCTCTTGAGGGAACGCCTGAGATTGCATGGCTTTCATCAGCTTTGGGTCTATAAGGAGAAGATTAGATCTTAAAATAATGCGCCAGAGGTTTTTATATTAGGCACGATAAGAAAAATAGACACTAACCAGCATCGGATGCGAATGCTAGAATTGTAATCCCAACTCGTGCCGCTTCTTGCAGCATCCAGTGCCAGCGACGGATAACGTCCTCTGCGCAAAATTTATTGTCAGTGCCAATAAGTCCCAGAACAAAGCCTGGCGATCCATCCTGAAGCGGCTGAGCGACGAAAGCATATCCAATAGATGCTACAGGGTGCTTTTTGAACATGTTGCGTATAGCGTCCTCGCTGATGGCCTTAAATGGACTGGTGTCCGGCAAACCACGCACATCAAGCGACCCGACGAACCCGACAACCTTGTTTGTTTTGCGGTCGTAGACGGGCCGTCTGACAATTCTAGTGCCGTCTTCGCTGATACACACAGCCATGGGGAGCTCACGTTCACGGAGGTATGCGGCAAGTTCGTCAAAGCGTAAAACGCCCTCAAGAACTGGCTCATTGTATGACCTCGACAGTTGTACTACTAAACTTGGGGAGGGTAGAGATGGCTTAAGGTTTGCCTGGAGGAACTCATAGGGCTCCAAGCCTCCCAAAGTATAGAAGTAGATGGAGAACATTTTTATGTCGCTCTCATACCTGAAAAAAGGTAAAAATTACATTTAATTATTCTTTTTGAATTTCTTCTCGTACCTGTTTTTAAGAGCCCATATGTTCACCTGCGACGAGTTGGCGCGCAATCAGCATTGGCCAGTGCCGTTTCTACCAATCGGCGCATAAAGTTGCTGACTCCCTTAAGCATATCCTTGCCCTCGGGGATTGGTGGAACCGCCACGGCAGCAATTTGCCTGCAGACTGGAGATCCTTCTTCAGTCGCTAAAAGCTCCGTTATTTCTTTCAGTAAGAGTTCAAAGAAATCAGGAATACAGGTTTGGACAAAACCATTACTAGATAGAGGATCAGTCTGCACTTTCCGTCGTCGCCTCTCAAGGCGGCTATACCGGGCCTCTTTCCACTTGGAGTCTTGGAGCACTGTGGCCGAGGAAAGAGGTGCCCCCTCCTCTTCCTCAGTCCCTAAAAATCCCGCTCAATCAGACTACTGTCACTGTCATTCCCAGTTAGATCCGTTGTGTCGATCTGGGAATTTGCAGGGCTGGCAGGATCGTCTAAGTCTCGGTTTCCTTCCTCACCGGTCTCCTCTCTTGACTTTTGCCTTTTGAAAGCAGTGCGGAGGGTATCACCAGGCGCGCGCTTTGCAGCAGCCTTTTTCTTCCTCTTTTCTTCAGCTACGCTAGGGTGGGGATGCTGGGATCGTAAATGCGTCACAAAATTAGAAACGACCCAATTTCGATTTTCTCCTTTCACCACCAGAATCTGCTTTTTGCACTCTGGACACGTGATCAAGGATTTCCAGGTGGTCCCCTCCTGGTAAACGTCCACTTTCACCTCACTGGCTTTGTCCCTAGCTTCTTCTGCAAGCTCCTTTTTGGCTACCTCATAACTACTCTTGATGAGACTCGAAATTCTGAGTTTGTGGTTTTCCACGATCTTTTCCTTCCCTTCAGCCTGAGTGCCTAAAACAAAAACAAAATCAGCCAACATAACCGTGTGGCAAAGCCCGGCGCGTCACAGTGGGCCAGAAGACCGGCGCAGGTGGCCAAAGCTCAAGACGCTCTTAGAGCTCCAGAGTCGCAAACAGGACTCGAACCGAATGTGTGACCCCACCAATGGATTCCTCGTTTGGAGCGCAATCCATTGGTGGGGTCACACGTTTGGTTCGGATCTCATTTAGTGACTCTGGAGCTCAAATCGCGTCTAAAACTATTTTGGCCGCCTATGGCTCACTGTGCGCGTCCCAAGAGGAGGACGAGGACAGGGAAGCCCAAACATAGGATGGCACTTACTAGTGCTCGATTCGGAGCGCTGGCTATTAGTGAGTCCCCTGCAGGCCGGATAATTTCTTTTCTCCTTCACTTTAAGAGCATCAGGGACAGCTAAACACTTCTTACTGGCCTCGGCAAGACTTTTAATGAAGTACTTGTGTCCACTGGCAATCAGAATTTTTGGATCACAAGTAAGGCCGTGCTGCTTAATTTCCTCTATGTCTTCATCTGTAATTTGGCTCATGGACACCAAGCTCTCATAGCCAAACTCTGTCAACAGATCCCTGATCTTTTTTGGGACAGGGGCACCAAGTGTCGTCTTCATTTGACACCAAAATGAATCTTCATTTGGTTCATCCTAAAAAAAAAAAAAAAAAAAAAGGATTATACAACAATAAAATTAGAACCCCCCCGGCCCCTCCAACAAAAACTTCCTTGCAATAAGCCCAAAGAACCAGGGGATGGAAATGCCCTATCTGAATTTCTCTGTGGTCTGTTTCATTTCATGCTCTCTAGCGCATCATCAACAAGGAACTGACAAAGAAAATGTTATGTGGGTTTTTCATTTAATGGCTAAGGAGTATCATCAGAAAATTTAAATTCAATCTGTTTTATTTTTAATCATATACATGTATAAAAAAAAATAAAGGAAACATAAACAGCTTGTTGGGCTCCTTTGTAGAAATGCTGGAGACTCGTCATTTGATTGAATATGAGAATCGGAAAGTTATATCAGTAACCGTTGCCTCTTCTTTTTTTGTGTTGGGCTGGTTAACATTAAAACTTTGTCTCATCTCAGAATGTCCACCCTAAAAAGAGAAAGAGAAAAATGAATGTAAATTCATTAATAAATAAACTAATAAGGGCTAAATTAAAGTTGTAATAAATCCATACTTCACCTTAGGTTGTTAATGCTAGAAGCCGGAGAGCCACAGAAGCAATAAAATAGACTCGTCATTTGATTCAATATGAGAATCCGATAGGTATATCAGTAACCGTTGCCTCTTCATTTTTTGTGTTGGGCTGGTTAACATTAAAACTTTGTCTCATCTCAGAATGTCCACCCTAAAAAGAGAAAGAGAAAAATGAATGGAAATTCATTAATAAATAAACTAATAAGAGCCAAATTAAAGTTCTATTAAATCTATACTTTACCTTAGGTTGTTGATGCTAGAAGCCGGAGAGCCACAGAAGCAATAAAATAGACTCGTCATTTGATTCAATATGAGAATCCGATAGTTATATCAGTAACCGTTGCCTCTTCTTTTTTTGTGTTGGGCTGGTTAACATTAAAACTTTGTCTCATCTCAGAATGTCCACCCTAAAAAGAGAAAGAGAAAAATGAATGGAAATTCATTAATAAATAAACTAATGAGAGCCAAATTAAAGTTCTATTAAATCTATACTTTACCTTAGGTTGTTGATGCTAGAAGCCGGAGAGCCACAGAAGCAATAAAATAGACTGGTCATTTGATTCAATATGAGAATCCGATAGTTATATCAGTAACCGTTGCCTCTTCTTTTTTTGTGTTGGGCTGGTTAACATTAAAACTTTGTCTCATCTCAGAATGTCCACCCTAAAAAGAGAAAGAGAAAAATGAATGGAGACGGCTCCATTTCTCCGAAGTTATTTTCTCCTAACTTAATATCTTGTACCTCTTGTAATAGCACTTAGTTAATAAAATAAGTCATTTCATATAAGTGTTGTTACAAGTGAGCTAATGACATTAGTGATGACAGATGCAAGACTGAGCTTAGTTGGCAGTCGCTATGGCCTCTTCTGTGATGGCGGAGCCAGCATTCGGTGAGTGGCATTTATTGCAATTATTGCGATAAGTAGTGGTTAAAGAAGCTAATTCAAACTGCTTCAGCTTACCGCCGCCAGTGGGTGGAGTCATGGCGGAGCTGTACTCGGCTTGACCCGAAGACCCGAAGGTTGCCGAAGTGTTGCCCGAACTCGGATTCGAGAGCCGCGAGGTCTCGATGCGATCGTGTTGTGAATCGAATAACAATCGAAGCGGAAGCACAACATCAACAAACAGCAGACAGAAAACATAACCTGTACCTGGGTAGTGATGCCCCATGTAATACAGTGATAGAAAAGACGAGTGCAAGTTCCGATGAATTATATCTGCCTTTTTTTTCGTACACGATGTTCGTTGTTCGTTTACTCGAAGTACCTGCCATTTTATGCGCTCGTTCTACGTCCTTCCTGGCCGAAACGTCAACTGTTCCACTCAGTTCTTTAGAGTATGTCACTCGATGACTTCAACTTTTAATCATCCTTGTCTAGTCCGCGTATGTAAATTGTTATTGAAATTTCAGATGTCAGCTTCGGGCAGTTGAGCGGGGATCTGTTCGACCGCTTCAGTGAGGTCCTGAAGGTGGGCGGCAAGAGGAGCTGTCACGAACTGAGCTGGATTGGTGAGTATTTGTACCCTTCGATTCTGTTTTGCACGCTCAACAAAGACAGCTGAGACATTTTACTTGTAGAGGTACTGACACGCTCAGAACATGTCAGGGGTTTGCAGTACAATTCGGTTTGTGTGATGAGGCGGTGAAAATAAGATATGATGATTTGATGCCTGTTGTTTCACTGAAAGGGTAAAAATCTATGCCTTACTTCTCTTTATTGTGCGTAGTAATTACAAATTGTTTTTGTTTGTCGGTCAGCCTTGGCTTCTCTGAGAGGTTGGGCAGTCGTGCAAGGAGGATTGCAGAGGCTGGTGAGGTTTCCAAAGGCTTGAACTTCAGTGGAGACAAGGTATAGGTGAGTAGTGCCTCTTGCCAGTGTTGGTGTTGCTATGATGCAAAAAGCTTGCTGTTTGTGAGTAAATTCCTCTACTCATTTTGGTCTACATTTCCAGGACCTCACTGGAACATGGCGCGCTTTGAAGGTGGCTGTTCTATGTTTGATGGCTGTGATCGCAGAAGAAGAGATAATCACATGTAATTTTGTGAGCAATTCAACACCTGCGTCCTTTATGACTTGCTATTTTGAACCAAATTGAATGCTCAGCTGACTGTAATAAAGTTCTGGATGGGAGCCAATCAAACCTGTCATGTCTCACTTTTTCCCAGCCTACCACTCTCTGAAAGAAGCAACTTCAATTGGTACACTGTCACGCTAGACCATTTAAATGTCTGCAACCTTCAATTCCTTCAAGCTAAGAGTAGAAAAGTACGAATTCAGAGTTTTTTAAGGCTGAGTTGCTTTGGTTGAATGAAGGAAAAGTGTGGAAATAAAAGCAATTGGATAGAATCAGATTAAGATTTATTTTACAAACCCAAGTCAAAAGAAAGACTTTACAACATTAAAATGACTTTACAATAGTCAAAAACACTTTAAAAACTTAGAAGGTAAATTACATTCCATATTAACTCCCCATATTAACTACATATTTTTTAAAAAAAGATTAACTCCATATTTTAAAAAAAAGTTTAACTATCAGTCAAACCTTGCTCAAAATCAATACAGAGTTTAAGCTTCCACGAAAGATCCGAGAGAATAAACCATGAACCTGCAGCAACATCTCAGTACCAGGCTCAGGTGAGGGGTGAGGCAGTTCCATAGTTGGGCTTTTTTCCAATATAACACTAAAATTTAAATTATCGATTAAGATACACAATGCCGGAAAGATACATTAAGGGAATATCATACTTAAATTTACATAATCAATTTCAATTTGAGAGCCAGGAATGTTAAGTAAAGCAGTTTCAACACGGAGTTACAAGAGACCCAACAAACCCCCCCTAACAAGGGCCCAGTACAGAGATATTACAAGACCGTCTACTGATAACCGCTTACTACGATGACCTAACCCATAGCCACCTTCCACTTGCGGAAGGGGCGCCTGCACAGGCCACAAGGAAGTTTGCGTGCTTTGAGGCTTTTCACACATGCTAAGCAGAAATGATGGCCGCATGCGAGATAGACTTCAAAAGGTGTCTCATAGCATATGGAACAATAACCCGGTCTAAGGCCTTGAAGCTGAGGAGCAGCCTCTTCTGCTACAGGTTCTGCTGGAGCTGGACCAGCATTCTCTTGCCCTGGTGGTGCTGCTTGGGCATGTCCAGCAGCCTGTGGTGCTTGACCTCGTGGAGCAGGCCCAGCAGCCTCTTCAGACACAGATGGGTGGGGAGCGGGCCCAGCAGCCCCTCCAGCTGCAGATGGTTGGGGAGCAGGCCCAGCAGCCCCTTCAGCTAGAAGACGACCTCGAGGCGGACAGCCACCTAGAACTAAAACAAATTCAACAGCATAACTGAGGAAAAATTCTTACCCAAATATTGAGAGCAAGTCTTCTCACCAGCTTCGCTTTGGTCAAGAAGGTTTCTAAGTTGGTTGGCATTGGGTCTTGATGACAATGAGAGTCGGTTGGCGCTGGTCCTTGACGACAATGAGAGTCGGCTTCTGGGAGGCTGGAGCGCCCCCATAGACCTTGGAGGAGCAAAATCTGGATCGTCAATATCTTCTTCTTGCGTTCCAGGCTCATCATCCGAGAAGTCTGAAGCAAAACGTACATGAGAAAGGTTCCACAAGATTAAAACAAGAAACACAGATTACATACTTACCATACAAAAAGTCGTCTTCAGTTAAGTCGATGACACCAGATGGCCCTGCTACAGCTTCCTCTGGTGGGGCTGTCACTGCTCTAGTGGCAGCAGGCGGGGGCTGTTGAGAGCGTAGTGGGGCCTTCACATCCTCCCGTTTACTCAACACCTCATTGTCATCGACATGTTCTATCTCCATAACAGTAGGGACTGGAGCAACCACAGGGCCTGGGGCCGTCCCTTTTTCCACTGGGGCCACAAACTTCTCCACCACAGCAGATCGAGGCAGAGTATTTTGAGCAGGCTCACACAATCCTCGGACTGCAATTGAAACAGATCCAAGGATAAATACACATTAACACGTCAACATAAAAAAAAACGCACTGGCCCTGTACTAACAGATAGGTAGAAGGAAAGGTGGCACGGTGGTCTGTTCGCCAGTTGTAGGAGAAGAAACTGAAAGAGAAGACATCTTTAGAACAAAACAAACCCATTATTGGAGACATCTTGATGTGAGAAAACGAGCCTTACCAAAATTGAAGGTGAATGAATAAACATTTTGGTTTACTTTTGCAGCAGAACCCTGACTGAAGGAGGGAGTAGTGTCCTCTGAGATGTAGGGAAGAACACTCATGTTGTTCTCGGGTGGGACAGCGGCCGGCTCAGTGTTTTTAAACGGAAGAGCAGCCTCGTCGGATGGAACAGCAGCCAGCTCAGAGTTCGGAGACGGAAGAGCATCCTCGCTCACGTATGGAACATTAGCATCGGACGGAACTGAAGATTCAGTTTCCACAGCGTGCGTGGCCGCTGCTCCAGCCCGCTCCCTCTCCAACTCATCAAGGAACCTGCGCCTCTTGGCGCGAATCTCGTCAGAACTGCAAGGATGGAACAAAAGATGCATAAGACACATTGTACCAACGGCAATATCCGCGGCATGGTTATAGAGGATCCTGGCACAAAGAACCTCAGTCAGATTGAGTCAGACTACTATCGCGCAGGGCTTTCGGAGGTTAGGATGGCTCCGGAGGTTAACGGAGAAATAACTAGGAAAAGACGCATTCGTAATCCATCAAAGAAACAGAGAATGCATTGATTCCAGGTCGTGAAATTCGATGGGCGGGGAAAAAGGATGCTGTAAGTAAATAATACGGGCAGGCCGGCCGGACCGGTCTCATGGCCACGTGAAAATAACCAAATATCATCAAAATAAGGGACAAGCGTCCTATGCGAAAAAGCGCATTGTGTAAAAACAAGGGGTAAAGAAGCACAGCTACAACTATGGCGAAGGAACAAGATGATAACGGATTAATCCTACTCACTTCATGGTCGAGTGCGGATGCGCGAAACGTCTAGAGGATGTCCACCAGTCACGATAAACACGGAAATGCACTGAGGATGTCCGGTCAACTTCCTTTCCAGTCACTTCCTTTCACGGCCTTGTAGAAGCAGCTTGACAATTTGGCCAACATTTGCGCTCTTAACTCTTGATTTAAATCAAATAAACCAAGTGCATTCTAGGACCAAAGCTTGAGAATTACTTTTACATAATTCTAATGCCTCAAATAATTTTAACTAAGAGTTATTAATTACACATAATTTTCTAGAATAGTTGCCGTCCAAGAGCAAAATTATCCGGAAATGTAGCAACCTGCCAAACAGTTGCGAGTGGTGGGGGATGCGCCGATCGCTCACTTCACCGTCCACTGTCGCGACCAACCGCCTCAACGGCAACGTCGCATTTCTAACTAGATTCGTTTTCGTTCTTCAATCTACATAGTTGAAGCATAACCGTACTGAGTCTGATCGAAACGTGGCGAATTTGCGCTGACTTGCAATGGCCAATGTTCAAGTAATTGCCGGGTACCAAGATGGATCAAGACTGTATCATTGTGGCGATGGTTACTACTATCACTTCAATAATCAGTACATGTATGGACAGAATGATGGTGGTGGTGAAGTGTACCTGAGATGCCGCCATTATGACTCCAGAGCCTGTCGTGGTACGGCGACTGTAAACGTGCAACAGGATAACACCAAGACGTGGGTTAATACAAACCGCCACACTTGTGCACCTGACATGTATCTAGGTCAAGTCCGTGCTCTAAAGCGCCACATCATTCAAGAGGCCATTGGCGAGAGAAGATTTGAATCCCCAGCACAATTGGTGCAAAGCATTCGTGAAAGGTAAACTTTTCCTTGGACCTGCTTTATTTTAGAACATTTTTTTCTTATTCGCTTCAATTTATAAGTCTCATTGATGCATTGTCATTTTTTTTCAGGTATCCAATTGAAGTTGCTGCTCGAGTCACTGTCTCAGGCATGAGAAGTGCTATCAATCGGGCACGTCGTGCTCTTTTTCCACCTGTGCCAGTGTCACTGGAAGGACTTGGAGTCCAACTGGAATTGAATCCACATTTAACTGCTACTGCAGACAGACAAGACAATTTTTTCGCTGGTGTTGCCCATGGTCCATTGGGAACATCGTCTGTTGTTTTTGTGTCAAGACGTATCAGAAGATATATGCGCAGAGCACGAATTGTATTTGCTGATGGCACATTTGGAAGCCGTCCCAATTCGCCTCAATGTGGTCAGGTCCTACAAATCTTAACTGTTATCAGAAACTCAGTAAGTTCTATATCATTGATGTGATGTTATCTTCTTTGATATTGTTAATCCTTCCTTGTAAAAGTGTTTTTCTTTAACCATCAGGCTGTTCCCCTTGTTCAAGTACTGATGGAGGGCAAAACAGAAGAAGAGTATGTTGCTGTGCTCCAATATTTGCGCAATCTAGTTCCTCAGTTCAGGCCGAGATTAGTCATGACAGATTATGAAGTGGCTCTTCAAAATGCTTGGAGAAGAGTCTTTCCTCGTGCTCACTTGTCTGGCTGCTATTGGCATTTCTGTCGCGTAAGTAAAATTTATATTAATAATAATAATAAATAAAACTGTTTCATCTAATCATTAATAACTGTCCCTAAAATTTGGAAAAAAAAAAAAAACATTATAAATTGTGTCTTTTCTTCAGGCTGTTCTCAAGAAGGCTAAGGAGTTAAACTTGACAGCCTTTGTCAACCAGGACCGCCGGTACAAGAGCCTGTTAAGGGCATTTCTTGGAATACCCTTGCTACCTCGACACCTTATAGAAAGAGGGGTCGCAACCCTAGCAAGAGAAATTAATCAATTAGGTGTTGCTGATCAGCTCCGGGAATTTTATCTGTATTTTGTGGACACCTGGCTGTCTCCTAGATTTCTGCAGTCCTTGTCAGTGTTCAGGCTGAAGCACCGAACCAACAATGTAGCTGAGTCCTGCAACAAGCTGCTAAGATCCAAGATAGGGGTCCACCAGCCTGGCCTGTGGCATTTCATCAGTAAGTCCATTGTATCTCACTGTCTTGTTTATTCCTTGGCATCATTTTGCAGCTTTATATTTCTTTGTAGGTGCCCTCAAGAAGTATGAGCAATACTCTTTCACAACTACGAGGACTGCTGAGCTTGCCCTACCACTGACAAGAGCAAGGAAGGTATCGGCGGTTAACAACGATACAAGGATCAAAAACCTCACCTCTGACATGCTGGATGGAACGATCAGCATCAACACATTCCTTCATAGGGTTTCACTCAGAGTGTTAAATGTTTATGATAGGTTTGTTGTTTAGTGTTGATCATAGTAATCAGTTGTCAGTCAAGTCAGCCATCTCAGTACTAGGCCCTTGTTAGGAGGGTTTGTTGGGTCTTTTTGTAACTCTGTGATGAAACTGCTTTACTTAACATTCCTGGCTCTCAAATTGAAATTGATTATGTAAATTTAAGTATGATATTCCCTTAATGTATCTTTCCGGCATTGTGTATCTTAATCGATAATTTAAATTTTAGTGTTATATTGGAAAAAAGCCCAACTATGGAACTGCCTCACCCCTCACCTGAGCCTGGTACTGAGATGTTGCTGCAGGTTCATAGTTTCTTCTCTCAGATCTTCGTGGAAGCTTAAACTCTGTATTGATTTTGAGCAAGGTTTGACTGATAGTTAAACTTTTTTTTAAAATATGGAGTTAATCTTTTTTTAAAAAATATGTAGTTAATATGGGGAGTTAATATGGAATGTAATTTACCTTCTAAGTTTTTAAAGTGTTTTTGACTATTGTAAAGTCATTTTAATGTTGTAAAGTCTTTCTTTTGACTTGGGTTTGTAAAATAAATCTTAATCTGATTCTATCCAATTGCTTTTATTTCCACACTTTTCCTTCATTCAACCAAAGCAACTCAGCCTTAAAAAACTCTGAATTCGTACTTTTCTACTCTTAGCTTGAAGGAATTGAAGGTTGCAGACATTTAAATGGTCTAGCGTGACAGTGTACCAATTGAAGTTGCTTCTTTCAGAGAGTGGTAGGCTGGGAAAAAGTGAGACATGACAGGTTTGATTGGCTCCCATCCAGAACTTTATTACAGTCAGCTGAGCATTCAATTTGGTTCAAAATAGCAAGTCATAAAGGACGCAGGTGTTGAATTGCTCACAAAATTACATGTGATTATCTCTTCTTCTGCGATCACAGCCATCAAACATAGAACAGCCACCTTCAAAGCGCGCCATGTTCCAGTGAGGTCCTGGAAATGTAGACCAAAATGAGTAGAGGAATTTACTCACAAACAGCAAGCTTTTTGCATCATAGCAACACCAACACTGGCAAGAGGCACTACTCACCTATACCTTGTCTCCACTGAAGTTCAAGCCTTTGGAAACCTCACCAGCCTCTGCAATCCTCCTTGCACGACTGCCCAACCTCTCAGAGAAGCCAAGGCTGACCTACAAACAAAAACAATTTGTAATTACTACGCACAATAAAGAGAAGTAAGGCATAGATTTTTACCCTTTCAGTGAAACAACAGGCATCAAATCATCATATCTTATTTTCACCGCCTCATCACACAAACCGAATTGTACTGCAAACCCCTGACATGTTCTGAGCGTGTCAGTACCTCTACAAGTAAAATGTCTCAGCTGTCTTTGTTGAGCGTGCAAAACAGAATCGAAGGGTACAAATACTCACCAATCCAGCTCAGTTCGTGACAGCTCCTCTTGCCGCCCACCTTCAGGACCTCACTGAAGCGGTCGAACAGATCCCCGCTCAACTGCCCGAAGCTGACATCTGAAATTTCAATAACAATTTACATACGCGGACTAGACAAGGATGATTAAAAGTTGAAGTCATCGAGTGACATACTTTAAAGAACTGAGTGGAACAGTTGACGTTTCGGCCAGGAAGGACGTAGAACGAGCGCATTAAATGGCAGGTACTTCGAGTAAACGAACAACGAACATCGTGTACGAAAAAAAAGGCAGATATAATTCATCGGAACTTGCACTCGTCTTTTCTATCACTGTATTACATGGGGCATCACTACCCAGGTACAGGTTATGTTTTCTGTCTGCTGTTTGTTGATGTTGTGCTTCCGCTTCGATTGTTATTCGATTCAAAACACGATCGCATCGAGACCTCGCGGCTCTCGAATCCGAGTTCGGGCAACACTTCGGCAACCTTCGGGTCTTCGGGTCAAGCCGAGTACAGCTCCGCCATGACTCCACCCACTGGCGGCGGTAAGCTGAAGCAGTTTGAATTAGCTTCTTTAACCACTACTTATCGCAATAATTGCAATAAATGCCACTCACCGAATGCTGGCTCCGCCATCACAGAAGAGGCCATAGCGACTGCCAACTAAGCTCAGTCTTGCATCTGTTATCACTAATGTCATTAACTCACTTGTAACAACACTTATATGAAATGACTTATTTTATTAACTAAATGCTATTATAAGAGATACAAGATATTAAGTTAGGAGAAAATAACTTCGGAGAAACGGGACACCCGCAATGAATGGAAATTCATTAATAAATAAACTAATAAGGGCTAAATTAAAGTTGTAATAAATCCATACTTCAACTTAGGTTGTTGATGCTAGAAGCCGGAGAGCAACAGAAGCAATAAAATAGACTCGTCATTTGATTCAATATGAGAATCCAATAGTTATATCAGTAACCGTTGCCTCTTCTTTTTTTGTGTTGGGCTGGTTAACATTAAAACTTTGTCTCATCTCAGAATGTTGACCCTAAAAAGGGAAAGAGAAAAATGAATGTAAATTCATTAATAAATAAACTAATAAGAGCCAAATTAAAGTTCTATTAAATCAATACTTTACCTTAGGGTGTTGATGCTAGAAGCCGGAGAGCCACAGAAGCAATAAAATAGACTTGTCATTTGATTCAATATGAGAATCGGATATTTATATCAGTAACCGTTGCCTCTTCATTTTTTGTGTTGGGCTGGTTACCATTAGAACTTTGTTTTAACTTGAAATGACAGACCTAAAAAAGGGAAGATCAATACAACTGTAGCCTTAAAATAATGAAATGTCAGTTAGCAGTGACATATTAAGATGAACAATATTGTACAGTACCTCTGGGCGTTGTTGTTGTTACAAGCCGGAAAGTCTTTTAGGCTGCGCAGGAGCGACAGCAAATTGTCTTTGGACTACATTCAACCTATTGTATACAGTTGAAATAAAAAAAATAAGAATAGACCAACACTTTTTAAAAGTACAATAGGGGAGTTCTGCTTTTTATAAGGTTTTGAAGTGAAATAGTGTTGCACGCTAAATGCTTAGCACAAGGACAATTTGGTGGCTCATTGTACTTCAGAGTACATCAACCAGCACTTTGTCAACTAGACTGATTACTATTAAAATTACATATTGACAAAAAATGAATACAATAAAAATGAAATAACTTAACGGAAAATAAGATTGCTGTCTCATATTGGATATGTTGTGACTTGGTTATAGGTTATGTAATTCTAACAGGTGAACAACTGGAAACTTACTGCTTGTTTCTGATTGACATTGACACAACTGCTGCAAAGTTCTTTGAAAACATCGGCGGCTCACATCTGAAGTGGCAGTCACACGGTTTGTGAAAATGGAAACGAAGGAGAAGGGTTGAGGCGAGTCTGGTCAGCGGCTCGTCTGCCATTGAGGCCATTGCTTGTTTTGGTTGCACGCCACTCTACGCCACCTCACGGTGGTACACACTAGAGTCCTATAGTGGGACACATGACACACTCGCCCCTTCGGAATGGGGACTGCCTGTACGGTGCGTGTAATGTTCTTTCTCTTTGAACGTAATACGACGAAAGTACAATACGCCAAAAGGTGAAGAGGAGGGGCTCACCCCACACTAACACTACGCGCGATTAGAAACGATTCCAACAAAATTCTCTCTAATATGTTGTCAGTTCAAATCGACGGAGCGTAAGAGAGCATGAAACTACTTATTGATTTTAGAATTACTGTACATCGCAAGAATCTAACCATGAACATTTGACGCCACCAGGAGCGACTAGCCGGCTGGCGACCCGTCAGACAGTTTCAAGTTTTGATTAATAAGTGACTCACCATTACTTTCTCTGTTCTGTTCGTTGCACCTTCTGCACGATCTCCGGCGTCGTTCTCCGACATTTTCGCGTTTCGCTTGACAGTCAATAACTAACAACAATCCAAGATGCTAGGAGGCAGGGGTGGGCACGGATAAGCAGGCGTAGCTGTGGTAGGCGTAACGCGTCCTGCGCGCCCTAGTCAAAGGGAGGGAGGAGGGGAAGGGGTGGGGGAGTCGCGCCGACAACACAGGTGACGGGGTCCTTGACCCTCGATGCTCTACTCCCGCCGCCAGCCCGCCAGCCGCCCAGCGCGCGCGAAATGCGCGGGTGCTTGCGCGGGTGGCACCGACGCACCACCGTGATACTGGGTTCGAATCCTTCCAGCTGCATGGCATCAACTTGTTATTTTTCCTTAAGGACGTCATGCGGCAAGCTGCGAGCAGTGGGTCAGAATACCCGGACACATTTTGAGCTTCAGAGTCTCTGAATGGAACGTGAGACCCCATCAGTGGATTCATCGTTCGGAGAGCAATCCATTTGAATCCATTAAAGGGGTCACACGTTCAATTTAGGGACTCTGGAGCCAAAACGCGCCTAGAATTCTGGCCGCCTCAACGTTCTTCTGTCCCACTGTGCTGCGTATCGCCTTAGACCCCCTCACATGATTTAACACTGCGTTTTGTCGGTGACTCATAGAAACATTACGATGAATTTTTCGAATTTTTAAAGTTTTTTACTGAATTTTTTGAATTTGTCGTGAGTTTTTTGAATTTTTCGTGAAATTTCTTTGAATTTTTAGAAATTTTAGCATTTTTTTTGAAATTTAAGTGAATTTTTAGAAATTTATGTGAATTTTTTGAAATTTTAGTGAATTTTTGAATTGCTGATGAACTTTTTGAACTTTTGTGAATTTTTTGAATTGTTAATGAATTTTTGGAATTTGAATTTTTGGTGTACGCATTTTTTGGCAGTTATTTCCCCCTTGCCGGGATCCATGAGCACGCGGCAAACTACACAAAAATCATCTCTGTAGCGGAAATTTAAAAATCGAAAATATAATTCGCGGAGCGAGTTCGCGAGCGTCAGCGAGCGGACTCAGCGGAGCGCCACTCAGCCTCTGTGACCTGTTCGTGTCCGTTCGAAGCCTTGTCCTGACCCCCTGTCCTGACCCTCTGTCCTGACCCCCTGTCCTGACCCTCTGTCCTGACCCCCTGTCCTGACCCCCTGTCCTGACCCCCTGTCCTGACCCCCTGACCCGACCCCTGTCCTGACGCCCTGTCCTGACCCCCTGTCCTCACCCCTCTCCTGACCCTCTGTCCTGACCCCCTCCCAAACACCCAAAAGCTCGTGTCCGTTCGAAGCCTTGCCCTAACCCCCGTCCTGACCCTCTGTCCTGACCCCCTGTCCTGACCCTCTGTCCTGACCCACTGTCCTGACCCTCTGTCCCGACCCCCTGTCCTGACCCCCTATTCCGACCCCTGTCCTGACCCTCTGTCCAGACCCCCACCTCAAACACCCAAAAGCTCGTGTCCGTTCGAAGCCTTGTCCTGAACCTCTCTTAACCCCCTGTCCTGACCCTCTGTCCTGACGCCCTGTCCTACCCCCTGTCCTAACCCCTGTCCTGACCTTCTGTCCTGACACCCTCCCCAAACATCCAAAGGCTCGTGTCCGTTGTAAGCCTTGTCCTGACTCTCTCTCCTGAGCCCCTTCCCAAACACCCAAAAGCTCGTGTCCGTTCGAAGCCTTGTCCTGACCCCCTGTCCTGACACTCTGTCCTGACCCCCTGTCCTGACCCCCTGTCCTGACCCCCTCCCCAAACATACAAAAGCTCGTGTCCGTTCGAAGCCTTCTCCTGACTCCCTGTCCTGACCCTCTGTCCTGACCCTCTGTCCTGACGCCCTGTCCTAACCCCCTGTCCTTACCATCTGTCCTGATCCCTTCTCCTGACCCACTGTCCTGACCCCTGTCCTGACCCTCTGTCCTGACCCCCTTCCCAAAAACCCAAAAGCTCGTGTCCGTTCGAAGCCTTGTCCTGACCCTCTCTTGACCCACTCTCCTGACCCTCTCTCCTGACCCCCTCCCCAAACACCCAAAAGCTCGTGTCCGTTCGAAGCCTTGTCCTTTTCCTGACCCCCTGTCCTCACCCTCTGTCCTGACCCCCTGTCCTGACCCCCTGTCCTGACCCCCTGTTCTGACCCCTGTCCTGACCCTCTGTCCTGACCCCGTCCCCAAACACCCAAAAGCTAGCTTTCCAATCAGCAGCTTATGATTTATCCGCAATGATTGCAGTAACGTCCAAGTTACTATCGTTTTTAATACAGATCCCTTCAAAAACAATACCCGTTAAAAATATTTTCTATACACGTGTAATATTTCACACAACGATTACCACTACTCATCCCCTGTGACCTGTTCATGTCCGTTTGACGACTGTCCTTACGTATGTCCTGACCCTCACCTAAACTTTCTCCAAACCTTTTTTCGTAACCCTGTCCCTACCCTATAATCCCTGTCCTGACCCTATCGTAACCCTGTCCTTACCCCCTAGTCCAGACCCTATAAAAGCTCGTGTCCGTTTGAAGATTGTCCTGACCTCTGTCCTGACCCTGTCTTGACCCCCTAGTCCTGACCTGTCCCCACCCCATCATCCCTGTCCTGACCCTGTCTTGACCCTGTCCTCACCCCCTAGTCCAAACCCTATAAAAGCTCGTGTTCGTTTGAAGATTGTCCTGACCTCTGACCTGACCTCTGTCCCCACCTTATAATCCCTGTCCTGACCCTGTCTTAACTCTGTCCTCACCCCATAGTCCAGACCCTTTAAAAGCTCGGGTGTATATCACGGGACCTACTGTTTTTTGACCTACTATTCTTTTCTCGTCTCTTCCCCGTCCGGAGCACGGCAGTAGGTCATAACATGTCCTACTAAATATTATCCTAACTAGTAGGGCGAGTCCTGCATACGAGCATGCTTCTGATGTCGGTGTCTACTTCGGGTCCTACATATTTTTGACCCACCGACTGGGAGCAGTGCGGTGGAGCAGAACTTGCCCTAATCATTAAGTAGAGTAAGTCCTGCCCCGAGGCTTGCCCCTTCTGAACGAGTAATCTTCTCCTACCGAGTGGACCTTCTGTGCCCGCTCTTCCCTCAGTTCTTCCCCCGGCCCACACCCCGGCCGGAGCGCTGCCGCATGCTACGTTTCTCATACACTGCTGTGGCGCGGTATGTAGCCTCGCAAGAGGGCTCTTGCTTCGGGACGAGGTAAACGTGGAACGAAATCGGATTTCGAACAGAACGGTATCCCGATAACTGAGACAGAGCAGTGTTTACATTTTGTTGATTTGTTATTGCCGCATGGCAAGGCAACTGCTATAATTCTCATTTAATTTGACAATAATAATGTGAAGCAATGAAATCGTCAAGTATAGCGAAAATACGCGAGGAATGTAGCGCTCCTAGCCACGTCGTTATGCCATACAGGGCAAATCGTTTGTAGGTTATATTCGTACCTTCTTGTTATGAAGACGACGACGAAGCACTGTTCCGTGCCGTGTTGCGGTGAAATGTTCGGATCTATGTATCTTTTTCCTAAGAACGCAAAACTCCGGGAGGAATGGAAATACTCGTGCAAAATAGTTCGAAAGGTGTCCGATTACATGCTCGTCTGCTATCGCCACTTCAGTTCTGCAGATGTGATTGTGTCGGGTGTATATCACAGGACCTACTCAGATCTGACCCGGCCTCCTTTCCTTGTCGTAGGACTAGTTCGTGCGATAGTGCAAGTCCTACTTCTTTTTGCCGAAGATCGTAGAGCAACTCTGACGCCGCAACTTGTTTCTTCAGACGGCCTGCACTGACCTACCCCTTGGACCTACTCTTGCCCTCGTCCCGCCTGCACCCTACCTGGGACGAGGCCCGCAGAATTTCTCATACTCTCCTCGCCGACGCTGCAAGTTTAGTCTCGCGACAGGATACGAGAGGAGGGGAAATCGCAATGTTTACTTGCGCTCGCATTCGCATTGCAGGCACGTAAACAATCCACCCTGCCTATTTCAGGATTTCAGGCGAAGATATTTGATTATTTTTTTACGGCGGACAACGTACAGCAAATCATTTTAACCGTCTCCAAATTCCTTCTGTAGGGTTATATTTCTAAGATGCTGAAATAATTCAGTTCTCCGGTGAGAAGCTAATATTTTTCTGTTTACCGAAACTAGGGTTAGGATACCACCCAATGCAATGAGTAAAAAGCACTGTTCTGTTCCGTGCTGTGGAGAAAGGTCAGGACCTATGTTTCTCTTTCCAAAAGATCCTCTTCTTCGTGAGAGGTGGAAGTCTGTGTTCAAAATAGTTCGAAATGTATCAAACTACATGCGCGTCTGCTACAGGCACTTCCTTCCAGACGATCTTGTTTTAACATGTACGTATCTTCCGACGAAACCTAGAGTCCGCGTTATTAATTATTGCTTGACCTGTTTTGATAGAATTATTTTGTTCCAGGCAGACGCAGTCGTTTGAAGTCAGGGGCTGTGCCCATGTTGAACCTCCCTCTTTCTAATATTAGAAGGAAAGGAAGGCGCAATTGCATCATCCACACATGTCAGAAGGATGAATCCCAAGGAGTGACTCTCCACTTTTTCCCTAAAAACGCTGAGCTTCGACACAGATGGGCTTCAGTTTGCAAAGTGCTTGGAAGTGTATCCCGCAACACCCGCATTTGTAGCAACCACTTTTGTGATGACGATTTTATTTGTGGAGGTGAGTTCTCATTAAGAAGTGACGAGAAATTCTAATGGCCATTGTGAACAATCACACTTGAGCTGTTTATTCTAACTTCTGTCCTATCTCTCTCTGCCCCTCCAGTTCATGGACTCAAAATGCTGAAGTCTGGAGTGCTACCGTGCCACAACCTGCCTGCGTCATTCTCTTCCCTGAGCGCTTGTCCCAAGTCAAAGCGGTGGTCAGTATCCAACTCTTTTCAAGGAAGTGACGATGAAGAAATCATTGACTCTATCCCTGAATGCAGTTCTTGTGAGAATGAGGATGCATGGGTGCGGAGATTTGTTTATGAAAGGCAAGTGTGAAACATCTCTTTACTTGCTAAAGAAGGTCTGTGCTCTAAGTGTCGTATTAGCCAAGTCATGTCTCGGCTAAAGACTGCCACATGTGTCTAAAAAAAGAAAAAGGGAAAGAAGTGTATACACTCAAGAGCAACCCTATATGGCTTTCTAGTTTTTGGGTATCAAGCCCACACCCACTGTCTTAGCTCAAGAAAAAGTTAAAGAAAATATTTGGAAGTTCATCTTAAAATAGACTTACTAAAATTGCTGTCTTAAAAAGAAATTGTTCTTCAGATCTATTTGTCAGTTTTAAACTTTATCTTGCTTTTGTTGCCTTCATTTCTGTGTGAGATTTGCATAGGTGATAATTGGTGAACACGGCATATTTTGTAACTGCTCCTCCTATTTAGGCTGTGTGTGTGTCTCCATAAGGTTTGGAACCAGCTATGTGCTTTGGGTTTTGAGTTTTAGAAAACATCACTTTCTCAATCTAGTTTTGATATTGAGGTGCCCTGTGCTATCCAACCACCTAAAACGATGTATGAAATTTGTTTATTTTGTACTGTAAGCTAACAATCCTTTTTGAATCAATTTTTCCATTGTTGCAATCCTGCACTTATTCCTTAACTTTGTGAGATTTTTTTTATAGGTGTCTTTTGTTATTTTGTTACAGTTGTTTGTTGTTGTAGTGCTTTTTTTTTTTGTTTTTTTTTTTTTTTGGCTTTTTTGTTCTTTAAGAAAATGAACTTCTGTTTTGGCCCGCCCTTCTATTCAAAAAATAGGGGGAGGGCATATGCATTTGCCTTTGTGTCTGTGTGTCGTCGTCGTCGTCGTTGTTGTCGTCGTCTGTGTACAAGGAAGGAGTTGAGCTGGAGTGACCAGATTTGGAGGGTACTTCAGGAGGGCCGTCCGAACAAACAATCCGGTGGTGCAAATCCCGTCCGATCCGCGCAAGGCCTGCAGCAGCTGCATCATGGTTTGCATGGGCGGGAGGGGGATTTCCGCCATTATTGGTGCTAGCAGGGCACATAGGGGTATTTTTGGAATCAGGGCGACGAGACAAGATAAATGGACCTGGTCCCGACCCCATCGGCCGCTTTTACAAGTTGGCCAGATCAGGATCTTCAAAAAAGGGGGTCGACCGACTAAAAAAATTTATTGCAGATTTCGATTGGTCTCAGCAAGACCTTTTCAACGAGGGGTCGGAAAGGGGGTCCAGGAGCCCGACTTCGTCTATTAGTCACATCAGGATCTTGAAAAAAGGGGGTCGACCGACTGAAAATTTTTACTTAAGTTTTCGATAGGTCTTGGCAAGACCTCTTCAACGAGGGGTCGGAAGGGGGGTCCAGGAGCCCGCCTTCATGAGTTATGTGAAAAAGTGCGACGGGCTCGTTTTGCGCTCCTGCTGTGCCTCCATTGCAAGGAGTTGCAGTAGCATGGCAAATATGAGTATTTTCGGAATGAGGGCTAAGAGACAAATGAAATGGGCATATTCTAAGGACAGTTGGAGTAAAAAGTGTAAGGACTTTTGCATATTGTGAATTGGCGGGCCTAAGTCACGATGGTACATCGATAACTTTGCCTTACCCGCTCACGGGGTGTTTGATGAGAGCGGGCCGAAGGCCCGGGCCTTCGACTGGCCAAGTTGGGTCTGATGCGAGGGCCGAAGGCCCGAGGAAAGGCCGCCGGCAGGCCAAGCTGGGCCGGCCCCCTGTCGAACCGAGTTGCCGGCGCAGCGAAGCGGAGCTGGCAACTCGGTTCGACGGAAGGGCGGGCCCTAGCTTGTTACCTTTGCACTGGTAAAAGCACTCATGTGAAAAATTTTGATATGTGTTTTAGCCGAACTGCACCTTATCTGCAAAGCAACTTTGCATAAGGTTAATGATTTCATTCTCCCACAATTTGATCTGTTGGTATCAGTAGGTGTGTTGTCTTTATTGATTTGTTGGTGTCACCGCTCACAAGTTGTTGTTTTCAATTGGAAATAAAGTACTTGGTTCGTGCATTCATGGATCTAAGGCAATAGTTTATTTTTGTCATGGCGGCGGAGCGGTATTTTCACTTCTGGATACAAACATCAGTCTTAACATGTGTAAGTACTATTTTGTTTATTAAATTAAAGATGATAAGCCATCTGGGATAAAACAGTTCAAAATCATGAACCAGCAACCATAGCTTGATTGATTATTAAAGCAAACATATCACACCGTCAGAGTGCCTTGTAAGACAAGATGTCCCGTTAAAATTTAGGAGCTGTGTTATGAGGAAAATAGAATTTAGTTTAAATTAAATCCTGCTCCCTGGGGTTAGGGTTAAGTTCGTGTTTGTGTTTCTGACAATAACACGAAATGTTGTTCTAAAAAAATACCTTGCAAGACTGGATTTGAATCTAATCGCTTACGTTGAAAACCAATTTTATTGCATTTAGGGTGTGACAAACCTAAAAAAAAAAAAAAAAAACTCAGAAATTGTGTCTACGCCGTGAGTTGTTTACTTCGAACAAGCAGACAGACTGCATCCTACGACCGGCCGTGCCAGACTGCCCATGAACGGCCTTCCTGAAACTCACTGTGCGGACGTAGTTCACAAACCTGCCGATAGATGCTTTAAGTCGTTTTCGGCCACGGGGAAGGACATTTCATTCCGCGGCGACAGGGTGGTGGGGGATGACGACTTGCTTCATTGCTTTGTGTTTCCTTGCCAGTCGGTGAAGCGTGGCTTGTTGCTATTCCGGATTTTCCAAAGTGTTCTGTGAGTTAGTGGAAGCTGTGGACTTCTTTTAAAATCTCGTCCTTGCACGTTGTTGGCAGCCAAGATGGAGGTAAACAAACATTTTTTACAACTTTAGGATTGGTTTGATGTTGAACTTGCCTTGGATTTTGGCCTATGTACTCAAACGTTTGGCTATTACATTTGTTGACAAGTCATTTTAATTGCGATTGTAACTTGTCAACCCGTACTTTGTGTATTTCAAACATTGTACATGAAATTTGTGTATTGAGTATGGTTGTTCGTTGAAGGTTAGGGTTTGGGCTCTGTTCAAGCTCCTGGCTTTGCTGCTGCTCGTGCTTGGCCAGTACGAGGTTTATACTCATGTAAGTCTCTCGCTCAAGAGTCTCTTGTTTCTTTTCTCTGAACCCTCATAGTTTCAATATTTATTTACAATGTAATTTTAATAAAAATGAAAATTGCTTATTGGTCTGTTTAGGCATCTAGTGCCTCTATTGATGACCCTGCTGCTATTGTTGACTCTGTGTCTAATGATGGCGCTGCATCTATGACTGATCACGACTCTGGTCCTGCCTGGCAACTCGACAGCTCTGGTTCTGCCTGGCAACTCGACAGCTCTGGTTCTGGTCACCAACTGAGCAATTCTCAGGTAGTTGGTATGTTTTCCGCTAAGTTACTTTGTTTCTGAGAACCTCTCCACTACCTTTTACTTTCTTATCATAGGTTGTTGCCCAAATGAGTCCTGGTATGAGACCAGGATCCCATCGCTATGGAATAGATGATGGATTTTACTATCACAGACAACGAGCTGCTGCAGGTCGTGTTTTCTTGCGCTGTGTTCTGGCTAGAAGTGACCCTCCTTGTGCTGCACGAGCTGTGATGAATGAGAACCTATCAGGCTTTGTGGTAGATGGTGCTCACAACCATGCTCCTGACGTTTGGCATGAGAGAGTCCAACAACTGCGGCACAACCTTCTAGAGGCTTGCAGAGCACGGCCAAATGCTCGCATCGATGTCATCTACCATGATGTTTGTCGGAAGTAAGTTCTTTATTGACTTAAGTATTGTTTTTGATGGTGTAGAGCATGTAAAAATTAAATTCCTTAAATTTTAATGGCCTTGTTTTTTAACTTTTTAGGAGTGTGTTTAGACTTTCAGTTCCACATTGAGTATTGTTTATAGTATCATTTGTTTAAAAAAAAATGTTTTCAGTGTTCAAAGAGATGTCTCCAGTCGTGTGTCCCTACTCTCAATCAGACCAGCCATGGTGCGAGTGCAATCGGAACACAGACCCAACATTCCGTACTCGTTTGAGGAACTAGATGTCTCCCTGCAAAATAATGGAGAACTCAGGCTGACTTTAGATCGGGAAGAGGAACTCTACAGAGGACTAACTGGAAATGAAGGCCACAGGTCTGCTGTCTTCATGTCTTCACGTGTGATTGAAGGCTTTGGACCTATTAGACACTTGTTTTGTGATGCAACTTTCTACGCCCGACCAAACAATCCTGAATCAAGTCAACTGTACACTATTGTTTCAACACGGGACAATCATGTAAGTGCAGAGATTACCTTCTTTTCTATTTAACTTTCACCAGAACTATTTAGTATCTCTGATTTGACTAAAACTTTGTGAGAGTAATGTTTCTGGAATTTCTAGACAAGCTAGAACTAGGCCTCCTAAAAAATTTTTTCTTCTCCTGTAACCTGAAATGGAAAAGTCTCCAAACATTTAATTTCTTAAGTTGATCTAAACATAAAGTTATTATCTTTTTTTTAATAAGGTGTTATAGAAAGAACAGAGTTAATGATTTTAATTGTTAGTTGCCATTCTTTTTGGAAATGATAAAGAGTTTATTTTGCTGCAGTTTCAGTTCAGTTCCATTTCAGATGTGTTTTTTGGTAGTGGCTTAGGTTAAACACCTTCTATTAATGACTGCACCTCCTCAAATTAATTGAGTCAATTAAGTGATAGTGAGTGGTAGGCAGTTTGTTGATTTGAAATGAAATGAGTTTCCTGACGTTATTTTGATACTTTGTTAAATAAATCATGTATTTGTTTTTTTCTAGGTTATCCCACTTTTACATGCATTAATGGAATCCCGGTCTGAGCAAGCTTATAGAGATTTGTTCTTGTTCTTTCGTCGGTTGGCTCCTAACGTGGACCCAGACTTCCTAGTAACAGATTTTGAAGTAGCCCAGCAGCAGGCATTGCATGCAGTCTTCCCTTTGTCAAGAATTACAGGTTGTTTGTGGCACTACGCTCGTGCGGTATGCCGAAATGTTAGGTCCCTAGGCTTGCACCCCTTTGTGAGAGATAATGAAAATGCAAGACGCATTGTGCGACTTTGCATTGCACTGCCTCTGGCACCAGCTCGAAGAATTCTGGAAGCACTCAACTGCGTGATCATTGAGGCTAGAAGGCTGGCTCTCTTTGACCGTTTCCAGGAATTCTTTCACTACATTAGGCAAACTTGGATCATTGGAGTAGGTGAGGCCACCCTTAGTGTCTTTGGTGTCAGACATCGCACGAATAATGTAGCCGAGTGCCATCATAGGAACCTTAACTCAAGACTTGTGAGGAGGCCTAATATATGGCGCTTTCTAGGTAAGCATTACATATATCATTTTTCTTTGTTTCGATATACCAGGCTTATTTTTGATATGTATTTTAATTTTTTTTTCTTCGCTTCTCAGAATTGATCTCTCAAACGGAGGACACTGCGTGGAGAGACCTAGGAAGGGTGGAACTAGGACTAGCCCCCAGTCGGTCCAGGCGACTCAATGACGCACGTGTGCGCTCTTGTAGCAGACAAGTGATGAATAGGGAAATGGATTTGCTGCACTTCTTAGCAACTGTTTCTTGGCATCTTGACACGACTATGAGAGATATTCTAATGGAAAGGGAAGTCGATGGCCGACCTCCATCCCCAGTACGAGGTCCTGCCCCCATGAGTAACAATGTGCGATCAAGAAGCGTCTTTCAAAATCACGCAGGAACACAAAGCAGTCTTGGGAATGATGTGAACGTAAGTAATCCATAGCTCATCGGGAATTCCTAGCACATCTAGCAGAGCTCTCTGACCCAGTTACTTTATTTTTCAGAACATGTGCCCTGAGAGTGATTCTGATATGCAATCAGAAATATTTGACCAGCCACAAGACAGAGGGGTAAGTCTGTAATACATATTATTTTCCATTTGCTTTGTAATGCAGTTGTAAAATGTTCATGAACCATAATGCCTTGCTTACTTTGTAGATTATCAACACTAGCGATGCTAATTGGGAACAATTGGACCAGGCTGACTATTTCGAGGATTTAATTGAGGCCGACAGTCGTCCTCCGGTAAGAAGATGATGGTTTACTTTCACGTAATGTGGTTAACATAGTTTTCCTTCAAAATGGCTCTTTGACCAGGCTCGGGGACGTGGGAACAGAGGCCGCGGACGCGGACGCGGAATCCGGAGACCTGGCAGACAGCCTCGGCAGCCCGCCCGGCAGCCAGTCCGACAGCCAGTCCGACAGCCAGTCCGACAGCCAGTCCGACAGCCAGTCCGACAGCCTGGCCACCAGCCGCCCCGCCAGCCCTTGCAGGAACATGACGGCCAGCCAGTGCTGCAACCTGAGCCAGCACCGCGTCGAATGCCTCGAGACTACCTCTCCCAGCTACTAGACGACAGTCTTCTGGCTAGAAACGAGGATTTCTCGGATTCAGAAGACCTCCCCGATGACGACGACGAGCAAGTAAGACGCTGGAGGGAATGCATTATATGCAACGCCCGTGTGGGGCGCTATGCCATACTTGTCTGCGGAGCGTTTCCAATTTGCGGACATTGCCTCTTCATGTGGTTTGTGCGGCAGGGGATGCACCATTGCCCGCACTGCGGCACCCTCACCCCAGGCTGGGTAAGGCTAGATATATAGGTCTCACTTTTTTTTTTTTTTAAGTGTTTGTGATATTGTGTTTTACACTGTATAAGTGTTTTGTTCACTATCAAAATATTTTTTCTTTTCTTTTTGCTTTTTTGTTATCATGTTTGCCATGCTACTGTGATTGCCTTTCTGTTAATGACTGTTTGTATTCAATTTTCAAAAGTGTTCGTAATTCGTCCAGTAATTCAAAGTTCCCTTAAGAATTTTAAGATAGTATTTTCTTTATTTTATTCATCATGTTCGAGTGGCAAAATTAGGTTTAAAATGAGGGAAGCCCATGTCCTCATTTTGGCCTTGCTGTAAGACGTTGGACCAAAGTGTTAAACAAAAATTCATGTTGCCTACACAAGTATGTAGTTTTTTAAGTGGGATCAGGATCACTATTTTGATAGTTTTTATAAAATTGTGTTTTACACTGAAAGTGTTTTTTCACTTTCTAAATATTTTTTATATTGTTTTTGCTGTTTTTTAATAATCTTTGCTATGCTATAGTGATTGCCTTTCTCCAATAATGGAAAGTTTGCTCGTGTCCTCATTTTGGCCGTGCTGTAATTGGCTGGAGCGTTCAGCCGGTTCCCTCACTTCCTGCACAAGAAGTTTTTTTGGGTGGAATGGAAGGATCACTATTTTGATTGTGTTTATTAAATTGTGTTTCACTCTGTAAAAGTAATCTTTTTACTTTCAAGATTTTTTTTTTATTTTGTATGTTTGGTAATGCTAAACTTTCTTTCTAAAGATATTTAAGAAGTACTTCATACCTCATAGGTTTGTTTGAATAAATCTGACCTCTATAAGTTGCTCTGTTTGTACACTCCTTTCCTTGCGAAACCCTCAGACTTCATCGACAAATTATCAACCAGTCAAACCGTGTTCTACAAGTGATGAGTAATGTGGCTCAATTGTATTCATCCACTTTAATACGACAAACTTGTCAGAATTTCCTAACATTGATCTTCTCACCATACTCACTCCAACAAAAGAAAAAACAATACAAGAAAGCAGTGATTTTTAAAAATATATTTTTATATTGTATTGAGTATTTTTTAACTACAAACTTCAAGTAAATCAGCTCCCTACGGGCTCGACCAAGTAGAAGGAGACACTTCTCCCTTTTAAGGCCTTACTTCTGTACGACTTGGTACTATCACTCGCAAAAAAATTGAGCCTTAGATACTCCATGCCCAAGAGATCTCCCATACATGCAGCATTGAAAGTCCCTTGCGCATGGGGTATCTACGGCTCAATTCTTTTGCGAGTGATAGTACAGGCCCTGGCCAGCGCGCCCCCCCAGGGCTGGCCTCCCCGGGGCACGCTCTAGCGCCTGTGTGAAAGCAGGTAGGCAACCGTGCAGCAGGCATGTAGCGCGGGCTGGCCCACCCTCTTCTCCGCAGGCGCTGAAACGGTACCAACGGCTGTATCACAAATGATCGTTTGCCTGCATTCAGGCACAAGGAGTGAAACGCGGTGATGGCGAAGGTCCGCGTAATTATTGTTGTGTCTCTGGATTCGGGTGGGGACTAGAGGGGGGCTCAGGGGACAAGGGAAGGCGCAAGGCGAATGGGAATGACGTGCTTTATTGGTGGCCTTGAGCCGGACGTTGGTTGGCAGGACGTCGTGGGGCGCGCGACACCACGCGGCCCAGGCGCGCAGCGCCAGCGTCTTGCAGGAGATCCTGGCCAGACGGTGCCCCAGTCGGCCGTCGGCGTCATTCGCTGCACCCGGGGCACGGCGGGGCTGTTCAGCGCGCGGTTGAGGGCTTTACCTTGGACATCGTCGGGCACGTCGACCTGGTTGCACGTCGTCCGAAAGTCCCTGTAGAACCTCGCGGCGGGCGGGACGTCGTCGGCGTCCCCGTAGAGCCGCTGCAGCACGGCGAGCCAGCTTCCAGACAGTGTAGGCTCGGCGGCCCTGGACGCCGTCAGCCATCGCGCAGCGAACATGGCTCGGGACGTGGTGGCGGGGTCGTGGAGCCCCAGGACCCCTCGCCCGACCGGCAGCACCATCACGTCGAGCCGGACTCGCAGCGGCTTCTCGGCCTAGAGGAACTTGGAGAGGGTCTTCCCGGCGTCCTTGGCGACTCGAGCGGAAATTGGCAGGATGCCAGAGAAGCGACAGGGCGTGTGTGTTGGCGTAGAACACGCGCTGGACGATGTTGAGCGCGCGAGACCGCGGGTCGACGAGGGCTTGGCGACATTCCGGACCGTCTTGGTGAGGACGACGTCGAGCACCTTGACCTGCTCCACGTACGGGCTGGGCATCGGCGTGCTGTTCTTCCACGCTCCGAGCGGCAGGGCAGCGGCAGAGACAGCTGGGGCTGGGGTGTGCGAAGGGCGGCCCTGCGCTAGGCGCGAAGGCAGGCTCATGTGTACCGGCCGTACAGCATCGCCGGCGACATGCCGGGCGTGAGGCGCAGCGCGCAGATTCCACGACCGCCTCCACGACCTTCACCACCCAGCCCGCGAGCGCGCTGCTGCCGAAGCGTTACGAAGTGCGGAGAAGGCACCCGACCTCCGGGTCGACAACCGTCTAGCCGTCGAGTTCCCTTGGCCCGCTGCACGAGGCGCCAAGCCCTCCGCGATGGTCTGCAGCTGCACCACCAGCACCGGTAGAGCGGCAGGGCCGGCCACCGACCGGGCGGCCGCGATCCGCGCAGGTTCACCGTGGTCCCCGGCGTCGGCTGACACGTGGCCGATAGAGGCCGCCGCGGGGGCGCATGGGCGCCGACGCCTGAAAGGCAGCCTCCACCGCCACGTCAGCTGTGGCGCGAGCTGTAGTCACCTGCCTGAGGGGTCGCCGGGTTGGAAAGCCTCACCGTGCGCCACGCGTCCACATCTTCGAAGCCGTCCAAACAGCGTCGTCGTGATGGCCTCGACGGCCTCCTCCTGGAGGCCCGGGTACGACTCCCTGGTGACGCGGCGGATGCCCCCGGCGAGGTCAACAACAGCCTGCACGCGGCACGCGGCGGCTTAGTTCAGCCGTGGCCAAGGTGCCAGGTGCCAGGGCCCTGGACATTAGGCTCGTCTGGGTTCTCGACGGGGGCACGGTCAGCAGGCTGGCCACGTCGGCGCGGTGGTGGTGATGGTGCTGCGAGACGACGCTAAGGTTGCCGTGCTCTACAAGACCCTGGAGGAGGTCGCCGCCGAATGTGGACTGTGTTCTGCACCGCCTGACCACCTCCTCGAACGTCGACGACGCCACCGTCATCCAAGAGCATCCCCGCGAGGACCCGTTGCTGGTCGACGTCCTGGAGACCTACGGCGAGGAGTCTGGACTACACGACAACCAGGACAAGACCAAGGCCCTGTCCCTCGGCGCGTGCTCGAACACGCCGATGCCCCTGCGGAGAAACGGTTGGGCCAGCCCGCGCTACATGCCAGCTGCACGGTTGCCTACCAACTTTCAGAGGGCGCACAGGCCAGGCCCAGTGCCAATGCCAAGTCAAGTCGTAGGAAGAGAAGTAGGCCTTAAAAGGGAGAAGTGTCTCCTTCTACTTGGTCGAGCCCGTAGGGAGCTGATTTACTTGAAGTTTGTAATTAAAAAATACTCAATACAATATAAAAATATATTTTTAAAAATCACTGCTTTCTTGTTTTTTTTTTCTTTTGTTGGAGTATGGTGAGAAGATCAATGTGAGGAAATTCTGACAAGTTTGTCGTATTAAAGTGGATGAATACAATTGAGCCACATTACTCATTACTTGTAGAACACGGTTTGACTGGTTGATAATTTGTCGATGAAGTCTGAGGGTTTCGCAAGGAAAGGAGTGTACAAACAGAGCAACTTATAGAGGTCAGATTTATTCAAACAAACCTATGAGGTATGAAGTACTTCTTAAATATCTTTAGAAAGAAAGTTTAGCATTACCAAACATACAAAATAAAAAAAAAATCTTGAAAGTAAAAAGATTACTTTTACAGAGTGAAACACAATTTAATAAACACAATCAAAATAGTGATCCTTCCATTCCACCCAAAAAAAACTTCTTGTGCAGGAAGTGAGGGAACCGGCTGAACGCTCCAGCCAATTACAGCACGGCCAAAATGAGGACACGAGCAAACTTTCCATTATTGGAGAAAGGCAATCACTATAGCATAGCAAAGATTATTAAAAAACAGCAAAAACAATATAAAAAATATTTAGAAAGTGAAAAAACACTTTCAGTGTAAAACACAATTTTATAAAAACTATCAAAATAGTGATCCATTGATCCCACTTAAAAAACTACATACTTGTGTAGGCAACATGAATTTTTGTTTAACACTTTGGTCCAACGTCTTACAGCAAGGCCAAAATGAGGACATGGGTTTCCCTCATTTCAAACCTAATTTTGCAACTCCAACATGATGAATAAAATTAAAAAAATACTATCTTAAAATTCTTAAGAGAACTTTCAATTATTGAAGAAAGGCAATTACTATAGATAGCAAAGACAATTACAAAACAGCAAAAAGAAAATAAAAAATATTCAGAAAGTGAATACAACACTTTCAGTGTAAAACACAATTTTATAAAAACTATAAAAAAAAGTGGTCCATTGATCCCACCTTATGAACTACTTGTGCAGGCAACATTAATTTTGGTTGAACACTCTGGTCCAGCCTCTTACAACATGGCCACAATGGGGGCATGGATTGCCCTCCATCACATACATCTGTATGCATCGCCCACATACAGGAAAAGCTCCACATCCTATAATAACATAATTGCCAACCCTGACATGGCACACTTTACACTCCCGGTAAGCAACAGGTTCTGTACAATCTTCAAGATTTTCTTCACCGGAGAAATTTTCTGGTCTGAAAGCAGACCTTGAAGCTGCGGATAGAAGAGGGGGGCGATAAGAAATTCATTGGTTACAGTGAAGATAAAACTTTTATAAAATGAAGACATCAAGACTGGGTCTGCTAAGATTACTTACAAGTTCTTCTGTTTCCTCGCAGCACCATACTGTGAGGAGGTTTCATTGGAACATCTTGGGCAGCAGGTGCAACAGGTACAACAGGTGCAGCCGTTGCAGCAGGTGCAGCTGGTGCAGCTGGTGCAGCAGGGCGGCAAGATTCCTGAGAGGATGCATCTTGCACCTAGAAATCAGATAACATCACAAACAAACTGTAGTGAGATCTAGGTTTAAGGACTGTTACAAATTATGAACATCCATAGTCGCAATAAAAAAATGTAAGGAATGAATAATACGTAGAACACATTTTAAGATGAGGAGTAAAAACAGTTACAGGCATCACACTTACACTCATGAGAGCCGCAGCGGGTTCCCATTGAAGCACTGACTCGTAATGAGTACGCCGTCCATCTCTACCGAATCTATGCAGTAGCCGCAGAGGGGCACCAGGTTGTGGCCGTTCTTCAACAGGCTCGAAATGAAGACTAGGTCCATTTTCTTGGTAGACAATAATTGTTCTACCCAAAAATCGAGCAAGAGCTGCAATAGACTCGGCCCCGCCCCAAGTCCAGGGCAGCCTCAAAGCATTTAGGGCGACATGAGGGAGCTGCTCTTCATTAAAGGCCCCTTGAGGAATCTCCCCCGATTCAAGCATAGCCCAGCCAAGATCCAGCAGCTGAGCATTAAAATCGTCCATGTGAACAGTCATGTAGTTTATGGCCTCCAACCTCAGCTGTGCGGCCAACAGGGACCCTTCCAGCTGGTGGCTCAATGCCCTGAACAGGCAGTCACCCTGTCCATTGTTTGGAAGGCCGCGCACCCTCCCATTGTGTACATTATACCAGCCAGCCACGGACTGATCCTGAAAAATAACAACACAGGAAATTAAATGTGAGGCAACCTTTAAGAAGCCCTACACTCAAGAAACTTCAATAGGCCATGGGCGATGGGCGATGTTTGAGACCAAAGAAACCTCCATTTCGTAAAGAATTGCGTGCCAAAACAACGGGAACCCAATTTGGATTGTTTGTTCAATCACATACCAGGATATTTTAATTCCTGTGCAAACCATTGACACATTTAAAATATTCGACACGACTGTCTGTTTAGTTACGAGCAGGTGCGGCTGCCATGATCCAAAATCCAAGATCCTAAAGTTGTAAAAAATGTTTGTTTACCTCCATCTTGGCTGCCAACAACGTGCAAGGACGAGATTTTAAAAGAAGTCCACAGCTTCCACTAACTCACAGAACACTTTGGAAAATCCGGAATAGCAACAAGCCACGCTTCACCGACTGGCAAGGAAACACAAAGCAATGAAGCAAGTCGTCATCCCCCACCACCCTGTCGCCGCGGAATGAAATGTCCTTCCCCGTGGCCGAAAACGACTTAAAGCATCTATCGGCAGGTTTGTGAACTACGTCCGCACAGTGAGTTTCAGGAAGGCCGTTCATGGGCAGTCTGGCACGGCCGGTCGTAGGATGCAGTCTGTCTGCTTGTTCGAAGTAAACAACTCACGGCGTAGACACAATTTCTGAGTTTTTTTTGTTTTTTTTCGGTTTGTCACACCCTAAATGCAATAAAATTGGTTTTCAACGTAAGCGATTAGATTCAAATCCAGTCTTGCAAGGTATTTTTTTAGAACAACATTTCGTGTTATTGTCAGAAACACAAACACGAACTTAACCCTAACCCCAGGAAGCAGGATTTAATTTAAACTAAATTCTATTTTTCTCATAACACAGCTCCTAAATTTTAACGGGACATCTTGTCTTACAAGGCACTCTGACGGTGTGATATGTTTGCTTTAATAATCAATCAAGCTATGGTTGCTGGTTCATGATTTTGAACTGTTTTATCCCAGATGGCTTATCATCTTTAATTTAATAAACAAAATAGTACTTACACATGTTAAGACTGATGTTTGTATCCAGAAGTGAAAATACCGCTCCGCCGCCATGACAAAAATAAATTATTGCCTTAGATCCATGAATGCACGAACCAAGTACTTTATTTCCAATTGAAAACAACAACTTGTGAGCGGTGACACCAACAAATCAATAAAGACAACACACCTACTGATACCAACAGATCAAATTGTGGGAGAATGAAATCATTAACCTTATGCAAAGTTGCTTTGCAGATAAGGTGCAGTTCGGCTAAAACACATATCAAAATTTTTCACATGAGTGCTTTTACCAGTGCAAAGGTAAAAAGAAGTTCATTTTCTTAAAGAACAAAAAAGCCAAAAAAAAAAAAAAACAAAAAAAAAAAACACTACAACAACAAACAACTGTAACAAAATAACAAAAGACACCTGTAAAAAATATCTCACAAAGTTGAGGAATAAGTGCAGGATTGCAACAATGGAAAAATTGATTCAAAAAGGATTGTTAGCTTACAGTACAAAATAAACAAATTTCATACATCGTTTTAGGTGGTTGGATAGCACAGGGCACCTCAATATCAAAACTAGATTGAGAAAGTGATGTTTTCTAAAACTCAAAACCCAAAGCACATAGCTGGTTCCAAACCTTATGGAGACACACACACAGCCTAAATAGGAGGAGCAGTTACAAAATATGCCGTGTTCACCAATTATCACCTATGCAAATCTCACACAGAAATGAAGGCAACAAAAGCAAGATAAAGTTTAAAACTGACAAATAGATCTGAAGAACAATTTCTTTTTAAGACAGCAATTTTAGTAAGTCTATTTTAAGATGAACTTCCAAATATTTTCTTTAACTTTTTCTTGAGCTAAGACAGTGGGTGTGGGCTTGATACCCAAAAACTAGAAAGCCATATAGGGTTGCTCTTGAGTGTATACACTTCTTTCCCTTTTTCTTTTTTTAGACACATGTGGCAGTCTTTAGCCGAGACATGACTTGGCTAATACGACACTTAGAGCACAGACCTTCTTTAGCAAGTAAAGAGATGTTTCACACTTGCCTTTCATAAACAAATCTCCGCACCCATGCATCCTCATTCTCACAAGAACTGCATTCAGGGATAGAGTCAATGATTTCTTCATCGTCACTTCCTTGAAAAGAGTTGGATACTGACCACCGCTTTGACTTGGGACAAGCGCTCAGGGAAGAGAATGACGCAGGCAGGTTGTGGCACGGTAGCACTCCAGACTTCAGCATTTTGAGTCCATGAACTGGAGGGGCAGAGAGAGATAGGACAGAAGTTAGAATAAACAGCTCAAGTGTGATTGTTCACAATGGCCATTAGAATTTCTCGTCACTTCTTAATGAGAACTCACCTCCACAAATAAAATCGTCATCACAAAAGTGGTTGCTACAAATGCGGGTGTTGCGGGATACACTTCCAAGCACTTTGCAAACTGAAGCCCATCTGTGTCGAAGCTCAGCGTTTTTAGGGAAAAAGTGGAGAGTCACTCCTTGGGATTCATCCTTCTGACATGTGTGGATGATGCAATTGCGCCTTCCTTTCCTTCTAATATTAGAAAGAGGGAGGTTCAACATGGGCACAGCCCCTGACTTCAAACGACTGCGTCTGCCTGGAACAAAATAATTCTATCAAAACAGGTCAAGCAATAATTAATAACGCGGACTCTAGGTTTCGTCGGAAGATACGTACATGTTAAAACAAGATCGTCTGGAAGGAAGTGCCTGTAGCAGACGCGCATGTAGTTTGATACATTTCGAACTATTTTGAACACAGACTTCCACCTCTCACGAAGAAGAGGATCTTTTGGAAAGAGAAACATAGGTCCTGACCTTTCTCCACAGCACGGAACAGAACAGTGCTTTTTACTCATTGCATTGGGTGGTATCCTAACCCTAGTTTCGGTAAACAGAAAAATATTAGCTTCTCACCGGAGAACTGAATTATTTCAGCATCTTAGAAATATAACCCTACAGAAGGAATTTGGAGACGGTTAAAATGATTTGCTGTACGTTGTCCGCCGTAAAAAAATAATCAAATATCTTCGCCTGAAATCCTGAAATAGGCAGGGTGGATTGTTTACGTGCCTGCAATGCGAATGCGAGCGCAAGTAAACATTGCGATTTCCCCTCCTCTCGTATCCTGTCGCGAGACTAAACTTGCAGCGTCGGCGAGGAGAGCATGAGAAATTCTGCGGGCCTCGTCCCAGGTAGGGTGCAGGCGGGACGAGGGCAAGAGTAGGTCCAAGGGGTAGGTCAGTGCAGGCCGTCTGAAGAAACAAGTTGCGGCGTCAGAGTTGCTCTACGATCTTCGGCAAAAAGAAGTAGGACTTGCACTATCGCACGAACTAGTCCTACGACAAGGAAAGGAGGCCGGGTCAGATCTGAGTAGGTCCTGTGATATACACCCATTGTGTCCTGTATGTCCCTTCGTCAATATGCACTTACTGTACAGTTGATATTGATTGACCTGCCTCAGAATCTTAATCCAGTAACAGGTAAACACAGGCGTCTCAAAAAGGGAGCTATACCAATGTTGAATCTGCCAGATTCAATCCGGAGAAAAGGACGGCGCAATTGCATTATCTATTCATGTCAGAAGGATGAATCCCAAGATGTGACCCTCCACTTTTTCCGTAAAAATGATGAGCTTCGAAAGAAATGGGCCTCGGTTTGTAAAGCGCTTGAGACACCATCTCGCAATGGTCGCATTTGTAGTGACCATTTTCCTTACAGCAGTTTTACTTACAGAGGTTTGTTTGGTTTCCGTTTCAATGAAAAGCTGACAAAAAGTTTTTTTTTTTAATATTTTTGTTGTTTTATCTTCTCTTTAGCTCATGGATCCAAGGTACTCAAGTCTGGAGCAATACCATCATATAATTTGCCAGTGTCATTTTTCCCTTTGAGTGGTTTTCATAAATCCAAGCATTGGTCAGCTTATTGTAGCCCTCTTTCTGATGAAGAAGGAACTTTCGAGTCAAGCCCCCTTAGTGAGGAAGTTTGGATCACGGAGTTCCTTTCCGGACATATGTGACAGTGTATTGGCAGGAATCTTATGAAGACTTGTTTTTACGTGTTGTCGTCTAACACGATGAAGTGTGTGTGAGTTTGGTGGCATGTGGTTGGGTTAATATGATGGTTATCTGTTCCAACTAAGAAAAAGCCCTTGCTGTTATTTCATTTATTTAAATAATTTGCTAAGTATTTTTGTAAGCAACATTAATTTTACAAATTATCAATTATCAGCTGCCTTGATTCCCTTGAGAACAGACCAGAAACAGTCATTCATGTAGTATCTAGTTGAATTTAATCACAATTTACCAAACAGTAGCCAGGCTGAGCTTAGTGCTGTAGGTAGGTGTGGAGTTGTAATTGAAATTCATTCCAACCATGTCATCCACAGAGTATCGCCTTAACATATAGGAATAAATACTACACATTAGAAAATTCAGCTAGATCATACCATTTTCTTTCAAGCAATCAGTCTTTGGTTTTTGTTTAAACTTTCTAATAAACATTTGGTATCATATTATAACTCCAAGTACATTAGATTTCTGGATTGCCACCATGAGTTTGATGAACTTTTTCTTTATTTCTGGAAAAGTAATTACAATTAGTAGAATTTTTTAGTTTAGAGAGATACTTCTTTGCATTTTTAACAAACAGAGAGTTTACAGTTAAAATACCGAGTTTTTTTTGTTTTTTTTTTAAGATTTGTCTGTAGCTTTGTTGTTTATCACATTTGCTAAAATATATCAACCTAATTGCTCTCATGTACCTTCTGAAAATTACATTTTGTTGGCCTTTATTTTAATGTTCATTAGCCCAGAGTACTATTGTATAAGTTGAACAAGAATTAAAGAACACTGCAATTCCAGTGGCAAGTTTACTCGCCACAAATTTGGCGCTCTGTCCAGAACGCCAAAAGTTGGCGTTCCCATCCCTGGATCCCGGATTCCATGCCAAAATTTGGCGCTCCAGAGAGAGCGCCAAAACTTGGCATTCTATTCTCCAGGACCCCAAGAGCTAACACGCCAAGATTTGGCGCTCTCTCCAGAGCGCCAAATTTTGGCATCGTGGATCCCTCACTGCACAGCAAGCACCATTCGCTTCCGGTTAAAATTGAAGTTGTAAAATGGACTGTTCTGTCGCAACCAGGATTGGACAAACTTGGCATAAGAATCAGATTTTACATGATTAATGCATGCTTACAGAGTATGGACTTTTCGGTCTTACTTTGCTGCCAGTGTATCAGCTCATATCTCAGACACGGAATAAACTTACATTACTTACTTAGGTATGAATAGGCTGACTGTGGCAGGATACCATTCTCTTGTGTGGGGTATGGTGATGATGTCCCGTCATGAAAGTTCACTTGTCCTCTTTGAGTGGCTCCAACTGTGACTCCTGAGGCTGCTGCTTCAAGTCAAACCAACCTCTTGAATGCCTTCAATACCATCCTCTGTTTAGAGCCTTGAGAAAACTTTGGGAAACCACAAGACGCTTCATTGCCTTAGAACAGTAGCGGAGCTCGACAAAACGTAATAGAAACAGAATGTCAACACCCGAGTTGTTGCAAAATCCATCGAAAGAGTCACATTGTCGAAGTTTTGATGAAAAACAAGACGCCATGCCATTTTCGAAGTAAACATTACTTTCTAGCTGGTTATACGCCCTCACCTGTTGAGCCTGCAAATAACTCCGACCTGAATATAGTGCGTCGGCTGCTCGAACGTCGAACGTAAACATTCACCGTTGCGGCACAAGTGAGTCCGACGACGGCATCACACTTCTATCTGCGTCTGCTTTCTCGTTTCGATTCTGATGTTCAAATTTATTTTGCTCGTGAACGACTTCTAACATTCTTATCTTTTTCGGACTTTTCGTTCATAACATGAAGTTGGCCAGGACTTTGCATTGATCTAGTCTAGAAGCATATCTTGCATAACCTTGCTGTACTGCTGCTTCTTGTTTCTTTAAAACCATTGGGAATAAAGAAAAAAATGTGTTTGCCAAGTTTTGCTGTTGCGTGTTCTGCTTTTTGTTTCAGGTGTCCAGCTTGGAGCAGTTTGCAGCATCTTGCAGAGACAAGTGGCACTTCTCCCAACTCTTGTTTGAATGCAGCTTTTTGTTAGGTAATTTCAAAACATTTTCCTTCTCTTAACCTTTTTCAGCATTTATTTGCTATCTCTACCATGTTTACAACCTAATATTCCCCATTAATTTTGTTAACAGGGATTCACCCACCGTTCCTTGTCAACCCTTTTCTCGACAAAGGCATTCATCAAATGAAAACATCAGAAGTGCATCGGTGTCCTTGGGTCCGAATGTATGTGTGCTCTTCTGTCATGGATGTTTGGGCCTGTGCATAAGGTCACCCTCCCAGGTTTGAAAGATTGTTTTCAATCAATGCAATCTTAATATATTTTATTATTTCTTAGTTACTTCTTAGAAGCCTTTTAAAAAACATTTTGCTGCATGATACTATGATAGACACAATGAAAAATAGGAAAATTAATATTATATCAATGTTAAATTTTATACATTAGTAACATCATTAAGTTATGTCAAAGTAATTTTTATCTTCCTCTTAAGTTACATTTGTATGCTCTTTATAAAATAATGGCAGGGACGCTTTTATTGAACAGATTGATAAATCAAATCTCTGGCATGTGCCTAGTCACAAACTATTATTGTTTCTATCCACAACTCTTAGTCTCTTTGGATTTCTAATTACTTAAATCTACACATAATTGATGGCAATGGCAGGGACACTAATAAAGAACAAATCTTTTAATTAACCGCCCTAGGCATGAGCTCGTTAACTAGTTGGATGTATTCTTTCTTTGCACGAGTTTTCTGAGTCTCGCTGCAAAAGAATCCATGTACAGTTTTTTCCAGAAATCTTAAAATGCTTTCATATGCAGGGGGATATTTTAAGCCAAACAGAAAATATGGTGCCATGACCTGCAATATTATTGTTTTAGTTGTTGTAGGCCCCATTATGCTCATTGTTCCCTTATTCATTTTCAGAAGGGACTGGACAATCTTTATTTTGCCAGTTTCTCCATCATCATCAACTAGAACCAGCACACAGGGAGAATGGTACTGCTGTGTGGTATTAAGGATCCCAATCTCTCCTTGAACTTCTTGTATCTGAAACAAAGCGGAGGCTTATATTTGGGTATGAATTTTATCATTTTCTTCTGGATTAATTTTCTCTTTATTTTTCGGTCAAAGATTGGTATAGCATCGTAATGATAGTAATACTTACATGCCGAAAGGTGATTAGCGTGAATATATTGTCTTTCTTAAACTTCTGCGGTACTAATTTGTTTTGCAAGAAGTTAGTTGCATCAATTTGATTAGGGCTTGTAAGGTGAAGCTCCAGCAATGATAACATTTTTTTGGCATTGTCCTGCAGGTCACTTATTGATTTCACCTTTCCACAACTTAACTTGCTTACAACTAGTGAATACTCATAAAGCAGCTAAAAATAGAAGAACTTAGTCTTTACTTGAATGATAATAAATGAATGTTTTAAAATGAAATTGGTTAGATATGTACATACCATTTCACTGTCCATATAGTGTGGAAATTCTTTTATGAAGGCTTCCAACAAGGGTAGGTCCATGTTCACAGTCATGCCCTCTTGCCGTTTCTGAAGTGTTGTCCTCACAAGGAATAACTGTCTGTTTCTGGACGCTGTCCCTGCTTTCAGTTCTTCGATATAGACATCCACTTCGTTGACTGATGACTGTTGACTGCTGCCTTCAGAGCAACGGCGGTTTGCATCATTTACTGCTGACTGTGAACTGCTGGAAGCACTGTGAGAAATTAGATATAAGTTAGTGCTGTACAAAAGCTTACTGAGACCATTGATTAGAGAACTAAATTTTTGACTTACACATTAGATGTTACAAACTTGTTTGCTTGAGAATCACGTTTAGCCTCTGCTTTATTTTTTCTGTAATTTTCCCCACTCATTGACTTTCTAATTCTAGTTCTTAATTCTTCCTGAAAGACCAATTAAGTTTCAGTGTAAAATAAATGAACATATAAATGGCAAGATAGAACATCTCAACTTACATGCCCTTGTGGGTTGTCAATGTCAGCCAAAGTTGGAAATTTATCGATCAAGGCTTTACATACAAGCTTGTACTCGTTGCTTGTCGGGTATCTGCCTTCACCAATTTTGTCTTTAATATGTTCTTTTATCAAAGTCATGAGGGTGTTGGCATTGTAATTGCTGCATCTTATGGCCTTTGCCAGCTCCTCTGAAATGTTGCTAGGCAAAGCATTGAATTCAGTGATGTACTTTCCGAACTCTCTTGGTATCGTGATCTGAAAGAACAAATATCTGTAGTTAAATTTACATCTTACACAAAAATAAAATGATGGAAAATATGAAAAGTAACAAAATAAGTTAATGTTAGTGCTTGTCCTTAATGCTAATTTGGTATACCCTTTTTCTTCTTTTAGGTTTTGGTGTTGGGTCAAGGTTTTCCTGGTAAAAGAAATAAGAAAGGTTGTAATAGGTTTGTTCTATGGAAAACAAAATAAAGGTGCTGCTGCAAGGATAATGTGTGACTTACTTTGTCCTGATCTCTGCTGCTTGTTTCTGGCTCTTCAGAGACCTGTATTAAGACATAAAAAAATTAAGTTGTTGTGATCTGGGCAACAATAAGTAATTGGTCTAGTATTGCTACTCACTTGAGCGTTGTTTCCAATATCATTTAAATCTGTCCTTTCAGTACTTTCCTCCTGTTTAATTTTTTAAAACATAAGCAGTGCACGAAAAGCCTCTTAAACTCATGTGTTATTTTTATTTTCTATTCTGAAATGTACTCACACTTTGCAAGAATTGAAAGAATAGTTCTTCATCCTCTTCTTCCAGAACATGGCTTTCAACAACAAGCAACACGCAAACTCCAGCATACCGCACCTCCCTTCCCGCACCCCAACCTCCCCCGCTTGCCCTCTTCCCTCCGTCCACTGATGCCAATCTCAAAGTCTAAAAGGCACAGTAGAATATAACATTTCAGCACCAATTTGGTCGTCAATGTGTGAAAGAAATTTTAAACATAGTTTTTAATGACAAAATACTCCGAATTAAAGATACGAACGAGGTCCGGTTTGTTTTTAAAGCTATTTTGCATTTCCACAGTTGGCATCAATGTAGTGCGTAAATTCAAAAGGGTTTAAACGGTTCGAACTTCAGGTCAGGAAATCGGTTTGCTGAAGGACATACCTCCATTGCGTATTTCTGAGATATTTGTGTGAAATGGCCAACATCAGTGTTTTACTTCTCGTCGAAAATCGAGCCATAATTTTAGATCTTGAAGACAACTTGTATTTCACTCTGGATAAGTCATTCAAAGACTTCTGCAAAAGTGACTGTGCCCTTGCAAACAGACTAGAGGTTTATGCACCAATCTACAAAGCAAAGAATCCTGAATTTGACAACAAACTTACAGAGCTTGTACGTCACCTGCCTCTTATGCATAAACAAGAAGTGATTGTTGAATGGTGTTCATTGAAAGTTCAGGTAAGGGACATGGTAGCCATTCATGTGGACGAGCCATACAATTTGTTTCTTGATTCAATATTTCCCAACTTGCAGGAAAATATCCAAGTAACGGGACAGAAGAGTGTAGAAGTAAGTAAAGGATACAGTTTTGGCTTGGCAACGCCTTTTATTTATGACTATCAATCAGTCTAAGTTATTCTTAATTCTCTTACAGGTGCCAGCTGTCAGGTTTGCACAAAATGCAGTAGACACACTGTAAGCATATCACTCAAGAATTTAATGTCACATCCTAAATAATTTTCTAGATTTGTAAAAATCTTATTGTACAATTTTCCAGATCCAGCTGCTCAGTTAGTATTGACTTTGAAGAAATAGAAAAGTACTATCCCAATGGAAAATGGAACATGTTGACAGATACTGAAAAATTGAATGAGAAAGCTCGCCTGGAAAAGCACAAGCTATTAGTTAGCATGGGTAAAAGAAACTTGATTAATGGAAAAGTTGTAAAGAGAAAGTTGGAAACTACTTTATTCCATATTAATTTGTTCCAGGTATGTCAGATGCAGTTTTTACTGCAGTGGGACCAAAGTCATCCACCAAAACGACACATTGTACAGCAAAACCATCTGGAAGTAGGAAGAGTAAGACACAAAAAAATAATGGAACAGTAGAGGTTTTGGTAAATATGATAGTCATACAGTCATTTTGGGTTTAAATACAATCTTACTTAGACTCTTATTCTTTTTAGGTACCATCAAGAAAGTCAACCAGGAAAAGAACCGTTGTCGCTCTTGTACAGGATGATGGCTTGGAAGACCCCGATGATCCTGTTTGCCTGACGGAACAGGGACAGAGCGCAAGTATTGGTGCAGCTAAATCAGCGGATTCACCTGATAAAGTTAGAACTTTGAGTTTGAATTCAATTTTATGCATAAGGAAATGTTTTATTCATCATGCAGGAGTCTAAACAGCCCTTTTCTTTTCAGGACGTGATTGTTGAAAGCCATGTTCTGGAAGAAGAGGATGAAGAACTATTCTTTCAATTCTTGCAAAGTGTGAGTACATTTCAGAATAGAAAATAAAAATAACACATGAGTTTAAGAGGCTTTTCGTGCACTGCTTATGTTTTAAAAAATTAAACAGGAGGAAAGTACTGAAAGGACAGATTTAAATGATATTGGAAACAACGCTCAAGTGAGTAGCAATACTAGACCAATTACTTATTGTTGCCCAGATCACAACAACTTAATTTTTTTATGTCTTAATACAGGTCTCTGAAGAGCCAGAAACAAGCAGCAGAGATCAGGACAAAGTAAGTCACACATTATCCTTGCAGCAGCACCTTTATTTTGTTTTCCATAGAACAAACCTATTACAACCTTTCTTATTTCTTTTACCAGGAAAACCTTGACCCAACACCAAAACCTAAAAGAAGAAAAAGGGTATACCAAATTAGCATTAAGGACAAGCACTAACATTAACTTATTTTGTTACTTTTCATATTTTCCATCATTTTATTTTTGTGTAAGATGTAAATTTAACTACAGATATTTGTTCTTTCAGATCACGATACCAAGAGAGTTCGGAAAGTACATCACTGAATTCAATGCTTTGCCTAGCAACATTTCAGAGGAGCTGGCAAAGGCCATAAGATGCAGCAATTACAATGCCAACACCCTCATGACTTTGATAAAAGAACATATTAAAGACAAAATTGGTGAAGGCAGATACCCGACAAGCAACGAGTACAAGCTTGTATGTAAAGCCTTGATCGATAAATTTCCAACTTTGGCTGACATTGACAACCCACAAGGGCATGTAAGTTGAGATGTTCTATCTTGCCATTTATATGTTCATTTATTTTACACTGAAACTTAATTGGTCTTTCAGGAAGAATTAAGAACTAGAATTAGAAAGTCAATGAGTGGGGAAAATTACAGAAAAAATAAAGCAGAGGCTAAACGTGATTCTCAAGCAAACAAGTTTGTAACATCTAATGTGTAAGTCAAAAATTTAGTTCTCTAATCAATGGTCTCAGTAAGCTTTTGTACAGCACTAACTTATATCTAATTTCTCACAGTGCTTCCAGCAGTTCACAGTCAGCAGTAAATGATGCAAACCGCCGTTGCTCTGAAGGCAGCAGTCAACAGTCATCAGTCAACGAAGTGGATGTCTATATCGAAGAACTGAAAGCAGGGACAGCGTCCAGAAACAGACAGTTATTCCTTGTGAGGACAACACTTCAGAAACGGCAAGAGGGCATGACTGTGAACATGGACCTACCCTTGTTGGAAGCCTTCATAAAAGAATTTCCACACTATATGGACAGTGAAATGGTATGTACATATCTAACCAATTTCATTTTAAAACATTCATTTATTATCATTCAAGTAAAGACTAAGTTCTTCTATTTTTAGCTGCTTTATGAGTATTCACTAGTTGTAAGCAAGTTAAGTTGTGGAAAGGTGAAATCAATAAGTGACCTGCAGGACAATGCCAAAAAAATGTTATCATTGCTGGAGCTTCACCTTACAAGCCCTAATCAAATTGATGCAACTAACTTCTTGCAAAACAAATTAGTACCGCAGAAGTTTAAGAAAGACAATATATTCACGCTAATCACCTTTCGGCATGTAAGTATTACTATCATTACGATGCTATACCAATCTTTGACCGAAAAATAAAGAGAAAATTAATCCAGAAGAAAATGATAAAATTCATACCCAAATATAAGCCTCCGCTTTGTTTCAGATACAAGAAGTTCAAGGAGAGATTGGGATCCTTAATACCACACAGCAGTACCATTCTCCCTGTGTGCTGGTTCTAGTTGATGATGATGGAGAAACTGGCAAAATAAAGATTGTCCAGTCCCTTCTGAAAATGAATAAGGGAACAATGAGCATAATGGGGCCTACAACAACTAAAACAATAATATTGCAGGTCATGGCACCATATTTTCTGTTTGGCTTAAAATATCCCCCTGCATATGAAAGCATTTTAAGATTTCTGGAAAAAACTGTACATGGATTCTTTTGCAGCGAGACTCAGAAAACTCGTGCAAAGAAAGAATACATCCAACTAGTTAACGAGCTCATGCCTAGGGCGGTTAATTAAAAGATTTGTTCTTTATTAGTGTCCCTGCCATTGCCATCAATTATGTGTAGATTTAAGTAATTAGAAATCCAAAGAGACTAAGAGTTGTGGATAGAAACAATAATAGTTTGTGACTAGGCACATGCCAGAGATTTGATTTATCAATCTGTTCAATAAAAGCGTCCCTGCCATTATTTTATAAAGAGCATACAAATGTAACTTAAGAGGAAGATAAAAATTACTTTGACATAACTTAATGATGTTACTAATGTATAAAATTTAACATTGATATAATATTAATTTTCCTATTTTTCATTGTGTCTATCATAGTATCATGCAGCAAAATGTTTTTTAAAAGGCTTCTAAGAAGTAACTAAGAAATAATAAAATATATTAAGATTGCATTGATTGAAAACAATCTTTCAAACCTGGGAGGGTGACCTTATGCACAGGCCCAAACATCCATGACAGAAGAGCACACATACATTCGGACCCAAGGACACCGATGCACTTCTGATGTTTTCATTTGATGAATGCCTTTGTCGAGAAAAGGGTTGACAAGGAACGGTGGGTGAATCCCTGTTAACAAAATTAATGGGGAATATTAGGTTGTAAACATGGTAGAGATAGCAAATAAATGCTGAAAAAGGTTAAGAGAAGGAAAATGTTTTGAAATTACCTAACAAAAAGCTGCATTCAAACAAGAGTTGGGAGAAGTGCCACTTGTCTCTGCAAGATGCTGCAAACTGCTCCAAGCTGGACACCTGAAACAAAAAGCAGAACACGCAACAGCAAAACTTGGCAAACACATTTTTTTCTTTATTCCCAATGGTTTTAAAGAAACAAGAAGCAGCAGTACAGCAAGGTTATGCAAGATATGCTTCTAGACTAGATCAATGCAAAGTCCTGGCCAACTTCATGTTATGAACGAAAAGTCCGAAAAAGATAAGAATGTTAGAAGTCGTTCACGAGCAAAATAAATTTGAACATCAGAATCGAAACGAGAAAGCAGACGCAGATAGAAGTGTGATGCCGTCGTCGGACTCACTTGTGCCGCAACGGTGAATGTTTACGTTCGACGTTCGAGCAGCCGACGCACTATATTCAGGTCGGAGTTATTTGCACGCTCAACAGGTGAGGGCGTATAACCAGCTAGAAAGTAATGTTTACTTCGAAAATGGCATGGCGTCTTGTTTTTCATCAAAACTTCGACAATGTGACTCTTTCGATGGATTTTGCAACAACTCGGGTGTTGACATTCTGTTTCTATTACGTTTTGTCGAGCTCCGCTACTGTTCTAAGGCAATGAAGCGTCTTGTGGTTTCCCAAAGTTTTCTCAAGGCTCTAAACAGAGGATGGTATTGAAGGCATTCAAGAGGTTGGTTTGACTTGAAGCAGCAGCCTCAGGAGTCACAGTTGGAGCCACTCAAAGAGGACAAGTGAACTTTCATGACGGGACATCATCACCATACCCCACACAAGAGAATGGTATCCTGCCACAGTCAGCCTATTCATACCTAAGTAAGTAATGTAAGTTTATTCCGTGTCTGAGATATGAGCTGATACACTGGCAGCAAAGTAAGACCGAAAAGTCCATACTCTGTAAGCATGCATTAATCATGTAAAATCTGATTCTTATGCCAAGTTTGTCCAATCCTGGTTGCGACAGAACAGTCCATTTTACAACTTCAATTTTAACCGGAAGCGAATGGTGCTTGCTGTGCAGTGAGGGATCCACGATGCCAAAATTTGGCGCTCTGGAGAGAGCGCCAAATCTTGGCGTGTTAGCTCTTGGGGTCCTGGAGAATAGAATGCCAAGTTTTGGCGCTCTCTCTGGAGCGCCAAATTTTGGCATGGAATCCGGGATCCAGGGATGGGAACGCCAACTTTTGGCGTTCTGGACAGAGCGCCAAATTTGTGGCGAGTAAACTTGCCACTGGAATTGCAGTGTTCTTTAATTCTTGTTCAACTTATACAATAGTACTCTGGGCTAATGAACATTAAAATAAAGGCCAACAAAATGTAATTTTCAGAAGGTACATGAGAGCAATTAGGTTGATATATTTTAGCAAATGTGATAAACAACAAAGCTACAGACAAATCTTAAAAAAAAAACAAAAAAAACTCGGTATTTTAACTGTAAACTCTCTGTTTGTTAAAAATGCAAAGAAGTATCTCTCTAAACTAAAAAATTCTACTAATTGTAATTACTTTTCCAGAAATAAAGAAAAAGTTCATCAAACTCATGGTGGCAATCCAGAAATCTAATGTACTTGGAGTTATAATATGATACCAAATGTTTATTAGAAAGTTTAAACAAAAACCAAAGACTGATTGCTTGAAAGAAAATGGTATGATCTAGCTGAATTTTCTAATGTGTAGTATTTATTCCTATATGTTAAGGCGATACTCTGTGGATGACATGGTTGGAATGAATTTCAATTACAACTCCACACCTACCTACAGCACTAAGCTCAGCCTGGCTACTGTTTGGTAAATTGTGATTAAATTCAACTAGATACTACATGAATGACTGTTTCTGGTCTGTTCTCAAGGGAATCAAGGCAGCTGATAATTGATAATTTGTAAAATTAATGTTGCTTACAAAAATACTTAGCAAATTATTTAAATAAATGAAATAACAGCAAGGGCTTTTTCTTAGTTGGAACAGATAACCATCATATTAACCCAACCACATGCCACCAAACTCACACACACTTCATCGTGTTAGACGACAACACGTAAAAACAAGTCTTCATAAGATTCCTGCCAATACACTGTCACATATGTCCGGAAAGGAACTCCGTGATCCAAACTTCCTCACTAAGGGGGCTTGACTCGAAAGTTCCTTCTTCATCAGAAAGAGGGCTACAATAAGCTGACCAATGCTTGGATTTATGAAAACCACTCAAAGGGAAAAATGACACTGGCAAATTATATGATGGTATTGCTCCAGACTTGAGTACCTTGGATCCATGAGCTAAAGAGAAGATAAAACAACAAAAATATTAAAAAAAAAAACTTTTTGTCAGCTTTTCATTGAAACGGAAACCAAACAAACCTCTGTAAGTAAAACTGCTGTAAGGAAAATGGTCACTACAAATGCGACCATTGCGAGATGGTGTCTCAAGCGCTTTACAAACCGAGGCCCATTTCTTTCGAAGCTCATCATTTTTACGGAAAAAGTGGAGGGTCACATCTTGGGATTCATCCTTCTGACATGAATAGATAATGCAATTGCGCCGTCCTTTTCTCCGGATTGAATCTGGCAGATTCAACATTGGTATAGCTCCCTTTTTGAGACGCCTGTGTTTACCTGTTACTGGATTAAGATTCTGAGGCAGGTCAATCAATATCAACTGTACAGTAAGTGCATATTGACGAAGGGACATACAGGACACAATGGGTGTATATCACAGGACCTACTCAGATCTGACCCGGCCTCCTTTCCTTGTCGTAGGACTAGTTCGTGCGATAGTGCAAGTCCTACTTCTTTTTGCCGAAGATCGTAGAGCAACTCTGACGCCGCAACTTGTTTCTTCAGACGGCCTGCACTGACCTACCCCTTGGACCTACTCTTGCCCTCGTCCCGCCTGCACCCTACCTGGGACGAGGCCCGCAGAATTTCTCATGCTCTCCTCGCCGACGCTGCAAGTTTAGTCTCGCGACAGGATACGAGAGGAGGGGAAATCGCAATGTTTACTTGCGCTCGCATTCGCATTGCAGGCACGTAAACAATCCACCCTGCCTATTTCAGGATTTCAGGCGAAGATATTTGATTATTTTTTTACGGCGGACAACGTACAGCAAATCATTTTAACCGTCTCCAAATTCCTTCTGTAGGGTTATATTTCTAAGATGCTGAAATAATTCAGTTCTCCGGTGAGAAGCTAATATTTTTCTGTTTACCGAAACTAGGGTTAGGATACCACCCAATGCAATGAGTAAAAAGCACTGTTCTGTTCCGTGCTGTGGAGAAAGGTCAGGACCTATGTTTCTCTTTCCAAAAGATCCTCTTCTTCGTGAGAGGTGGAAGTCTGTGTTCAAAATAGTTCGAAATGTATCAAACTACATGCGCGTCTGCTACAGGCACTTCCTTCCAGACGATCTTGTTTTAACATGTACGTATCTTCCGACGAAACCTAGAGTCCGCGTTATTAATTATTGCTTGACCTGTTTTGATAGAATTATTTTGTTCCAGGCAGACGCAGTCGTTTGAAGTCAGGGGCTGTGCCCATGTTGAACCTCCCTCTTTCTAATATTAGAAGGAAAGGAAGGCGCAATTGCATCATCCACACATGTCAGAAGGATGAATCCCAAGGAGTGACTCTCCACTTTTTCCCTAAAAACGCTGAGCTTCGACACAGATGGGCTTCAGTTTGCAAAGTGCTTGGAAGTGTATCCCGCAACACCCGCATTTGTAGCAACCACTTTTGTGATGACGATTTTATTTGTGGAGGTGAGTTCTCATTAAGAAGTGACGAGAAATTCTAATGGCCATTGTGAACAATCACACTTGAGCTGTTTATTCTAACTTCTGTCCTATCTCTCTCTGCCCCTCCAGTTCATGGACTCAAAATGCTGAAGTCTGGAGTGCTACCGTGCCACAACCTGCCTGCGTCATTCTCTTCCCTGAGCGCTTGTCCCAAGTCAAAGCGGTGGTCAGTATCCAACTCTTTTCAAGGAAGTGACGATGAAGAAATCATTGACTCTATCCCTGAATGCAGTTCTTGTGAGAATGAGGATGCATGGGTGCGGAGATTTGTTTATGAAAGGCAAGTGTGAAACATCTCTTTACTTGCTAAAGAAGGTCTGTGCTCTAAGTGTCGTATTAGCCAAGTCATGTCTCGGCTAAAGACTGCCACATGTGTCTAAAAAAAGAAAAAGGGAAAGAAGTGTATACACTCAAGAGCAACCCTATATGGCTTTCTAGTTTTTGGGTATCAAGCCCACACCCACTGTCTTAGCTCAAGAAAAAGTTAAAGAAAATATTTGGAAGTTCATCTTAAAATAGACTTACTAAAATTGCTGTCTTAAAAAGAAATTGTTCTTCAGATCTATTTGTCAGTTTTAAACTTTATCTTGCTTTTGTTGCCTTCATTTCTGTGTGAGATTTGCATAGGTGATAATTGGTGAACACGGCATATTTTGTAACTGCTCCTCCTATTTAGGCTGTGTGTGTGTCTCCATAAGGTTTGGAACCAGCTATGTGCTTTGGGTTTTGAGTTTTAGAAAACATCACTTTCTCAATCTAGTTTTGATATTGAGGTGCCCTGTGCTATCCAACCACCTAAAACGATGTATGAAATTTGTTTATTTTGTACTGTAAGCTAACAATCCTTTTTGAATCAATTTTTCCATTGTTGCAATCCTGCACTTATTCCTCAACTTTGTGAGATATTTTTTACAGGTGTCTTTTGTTATTTTGTTACAGTTGTTTGTTGTTGTAGTGTTTTTTTTTTTTGTTTTTTTTTTTTTGGCTTTTTTGTTCTTTAAGAAAATGAACTTCTTTTTACCTTTGCACTGGTAAAAGCACTCATGTGAAAAATTTTGATATGTGTTTTAGCCGAACTGCACCTTATCTGCAAAGCAACTTTGCATAAGGTTAATGATTTCATTCTCCCACAATTTGATCTGTTGGTATCAGTAGGTGTGTTGTCTTTATTGATTTGTTGGTGTCACCGCTCACAAGTTGTTGTTTTCAATTGGAAATAAAGTACTTGGTTCGTGCATTCATGGATCTAAGGCAATAATTTATTTTTGTCATGGCGGCGGAGCGGTATTTTCACTTCTGGATACAAACATCAGTCTTAACATGTGTAAGTACTATTTTGTTTATTAAATTAAAGATGATAAGCCATCTGGGATAAAACAGTTCAAAATCATGAACCAGCAACCATAGCTTGATTGATTATTAAAGCAAACATATCACACCGTCAGAGTGCCTTGTAAGACAAGATGTCCCGTTAAAATTTAGGAGCTGTGTTATGAGAAAAATAGAATTTAGTTTAAATTAAATCCTGCTTCCTGGGGTTAGGGTTAAGTTCGTGTTTGTGTTTCTGACAATAACACGAAATGTTGTTCTAAAAAAATACCTTGCAAGACTGGATTTGAATCTAATCGCTTACGTTGAAAACCAATTTTATTGCATTTAGGGTGTGACAAACCGAAAAAAAACAAAAAAAACTCAGAAATTGTGTCTACGCCGTGAGTTGTTTACTTCGAACAAGCAGACAGACTGCATCCTACGACCGGCCGTGCCAGACTGCCCATGAACGGCCTTCCTGAAACTCACTGTGCGGACGTAGTTCACAAACCTGCCGATAGATGCTTTAAGTCGTTTTCGGCCACGGGGAAGGACATTTCATTCCGCGGCGACAGGGTGGTGGGGGATGACGACTTGCTTCATTGCTTTGTGTTTCCTTGCCAGTCGGTGAAGCGTGGCTTGTTGCTATTCCGGATTTTCCAAAGTGTTCTGTGAGTTAGTGGAAGCTGTGGACTTCTTTTAAAATCTCGTCCTTGCACGTTGTTGGCAGCCAAGATGGAGGTAAACAAACATTTTTTACAACTTTAGGATCTTGGATTTTGGATCATGGCAGCCGCACCTGCTCGTAACTAAACAGACAGTCGTGTCGAATATTTTAAATGTGTCAATGGTTTGCACAGGAATTAAAATATCCTGGTATGTGATTGAACAAACAATCCAAATTGGGTTCCCGTTGTTTTGGCACGCAATTCTTTACGAAATGGAGGTTTCTTTGGTCTCAAACATCGCCCATCGCCCATGGCCTATTGAAGTTTCTTGAGTGTAGGGCTTCTTAAAGGTTGCCTCACATTTAATTTCCTGTGTTGTTATTTTTCAGGATCAGTCCGTGGCTGGCTGGTATAATGTACACAATGGGAGGGTGCGCGGCCTTCCAAACAATGGACAGGGTGACTGCCTGTTCAGGGCATTGAGCCACCAGCTGGAAGGGTCCCTGTTGGCCGCACAGCTGAGGTTGGAGGCCATAAACTACATGACTGTTCACATGGACGATTTTAATGCTCAGCTGCTGGATCTTGGCTGGGCTATGCTTGAATCGGGGGAGATTCCTCAAGGGGCCTTTAATGAAGAGCAGCTCCCTCATGTCGCCCTAAATGCTTTGAGGCTGCCCTGGACTTGGGGCGGGGCCGAGTCTATTGCAGCTCTTGCTCGATTTTTGGGTAGAACAATTATTGTCTACCAAGAAAATGGACCTAGTCTTCATTTCGAGCCTGTTGAAGAACGGCCACAACCTGGTGCCCCTCTGCGGCTACTGCATAGATTCGGTAGAGATGGACGGCGTACTCATTACGAGTCAGTGCTTCAATGGGAACCCGCTGCGGCTCTCATGAGTGTAAGTGTGATGCCTGTAACTGTTTTTACTCCTCATCTTAAAATGTGTTCTACGTATTATTCATTCCTTACATTTTTTTATTGCGACTATGGATGTTCATAATTTGTAACAGTCCTTAAACCTAGATCTCACTACAGTTTGTTTGTGATGTTATCTGATTTCTAGGTGCAAGATGCATCCTCTCAGGAATCTTGCCGCCCTGCTGCACCAGCTGCACCAGCTGCACCTGCTGCAACGGCTGCACCTGTTGTACCTGTTGCACCTGCTGCCCAAGATGTTCCAATGAAACCTCCTCACAGTATGGTGCTGCGAGGAAACAGAAGAACTTGTAAGTAATCTTAGCAGACCCAGTCTTGATGTCTTCATTTTATAAAAGTTTTATCTTCACTGTAACCAATGAATTTCTTATCGCCCCCCTCTTCTATCCGCAGCTTCAAGGTCTGCTTTCAGACCAGAAAATTTCTCCGGTGAAGAAAATCTTGAAGATTGTACAGAACCTGTTGCTTACCGGGAGTGTAAAGTGTGCCATGTCAGGGTTGGCAATTATGTTATTATAGGATGTGGAGCTTTTCCTGTATGTGGGCGATGCATACAGATGTATGTGATGGAGGGCAATCCATGCCCCCATTGTGGCCATGTTGTAAGAGGCTGGACCAGAGTGTTCAACCAAAATTAATGTTGCCTGCACAAGTAGTTCATAAGGTGGGATCAATGGACCACTTTTTTTTATAGTTTTTATAAAATTGTGTTTTACACTGAAAGTGTTGTATTCACTTTCTGAATATTTTTTATTTTCTTTTTGCTGTTTTGTAATTGTCTTTGCTATCTATAGTAATTGCCTTTCTTCAATAATTGAAAGTTCTCTTAAGAATTTTAAGATAGTATTTTTTTAATTTTATTCATCATGTTGGAGTTGCAAAATTAGGTTTGAAATGAGGGAAACCCATGTCCTCATTTTGGCCTTGCTGTAAGACGTTGGACCAAAGTGTTAAACAAAAATTCATGTTGCCTACACAAGTATGTAGTTTTTTAAGTGGGATCAATGGATCACTATTTTGATAGTTTTTATAAAATTGTGTTTTACACTGAAAGTGTTTTTTCACTTTCTAAATATTTTTTATATTGTTTTTGCTGTTTTTTAATAATCTTTGCTATGCTATAGTGATTGCCTTTCTCCAATAATGGAAAGTTTGCTCGTGTCCTCATTTTGGCCGTGCTGTAATTGGCTGGAGCGTTCAGCCGGTTCCCTCACTTCCTGCACAAGAAGTTTTTTTTGGGTGGAATGGAAGGATCACTATTTTGATTGTGTTTATTAAATTGTGTTTCACTCTGTAAAAGTAATCTTTTTACTTTCAAGATTTTTTTTTTATTTTGTATGTTTGGTAATGCTAAACTTTCTTTCTAAAGATATTTAAGAAGTACTTCATACCTCATAGGTTTGTTTGAATAAATCTGACCTCTATAAGTTGCTCTGTTTGTACACTCCTTTCCTTGCGAAACCCTCAGACTTCATCGACAAATTATCAACCAGTCAAACCGTGTTCTACAAGTAATGAGTAATGTGGCTCAATTGTATTCATCCACTTTAATACGACAAACTTGTCAGAATTTCCTCACATTGATCTTCTCACCATACTCCAACAAAAGAAAAAAAAAACAAGAAAGCAGTGATTTTTAAAAATATATTTTTATATTGTATTGAGTATTTTTTAATTACAAACTTCAAGTAAATCAGCTCCCTACGGGCTCGACCAAGTAGAAGGAGACACTTCTCCCTTTTAAGGCCTACTTCTCTTCCTACGACTTGACTTGGCATTGGCACTGGGCCTGGCCTGTGCGCCCTCTGAAAGTTGGTAGGCAACCGTGCAGCTGGCATGTAGCGCGGGCTGGCCCAACCGTTTCTCCGCAGGGGCATCGGCGTGTTCGAGCACGCGCCGAGGGACAGGGCCTTGGTCTTGTCCTGGTTGTCGTGTAGTCCAGACTCCTCGCCGTAGGTCTCCAGGACGTCGACCAGCAACGGGTCCTCGCGGGGATGCTCTTGGATGACGGTGGCGTCGTCGACGTTCGAGGAGGTGGTCAGGCGGTGCAGAACACAGTCCACATTCGGCGGCGACCTCCTCCAGGGTCTTGTAGAGCACGGCAACCTTAGCGTCGTCTCGCAGCACCATCACCACCACCGCGCCGACGTGGCCAGCCTGCTGACCGTGCCCCCGTCGAGAACCCAGACGAGCCTAATGTCCAGGGCCCTGGCACCTGGCACCTTGGCCACGGCTGAACTAAGCCGCCGCGTGCCGCGTGCAGGCTGTTGTTGACCTCGCCGGGGGCATCCGCCGCGTCACCAGGGAGTCGTACCCGGGCCTCCAGGAGGAGGCCGTCGAGGCCATCACGACGACGCTGTTTGGACGGCTTCGAAGATGTGGACGCGTGGCGCACGGTGAGGCTTTCCAACCCGGCGACCCCTCAGGCAGGTGACTACAGCTCGCGCCACAGCTGACGTGGCGGTGGAGGCTGCCTTTCAGGCGTCGGCGCCCATGCGCCCCCGCGGCGGCCTCTATCGGCCACGTGTCAGCCGACGCCGGGGACCACGGTGAACCTGCGCGGATCGCGGCCGCCCGGTCGGTGGCCGGCCCTGCCGCTCTACCGGTGCTGGTGGTGCAGCTGCAGACCATCGCGGAGGGCTTGGCGCCTCGTGCAGCGGGCCAAGGGAACTCGACGGCTAGACGGTTGTCGACCCGGAGGTCGGGTGCCTTCTCCGCACTTCGTAACGCTTCGGCAGCAGCGCGCTCGCGGGCTGGGTGGTGAAGGTCGTGGAGGCGGTCGTGGAATCTGCGCGCTGCGCCTCACGCCCGGCATGTCGCCGGCGATGCTGTACGGCCGGTACACATGAGCCTGCCTTCGCGCCTAGCGCAGGGCCGCCCTTCGCACACCCCAGCCCCAGCTGTCTCTGCCGCTGCCCTGCCGCTCGGAGCGTGGAAGAACAGCACGCCGATGCCCAGCCCGTACGTGGAGCAGGTCAAGGTGCTCGACGTCGTCCTCACCAAGACGGTCCGGAATGTCGCCAAGCCCTCGTCGACCCGCGGTCTCGCGCGCTCAACATCGTCCAGCGCGTGTTCTACGCCAACACACACGCCCTGTCGCTTCTCTGGCATCCTGCCAATTTCCGCTCGAGTCGCCAAGGACGCCGGGAAGACCCTCTCCAAGTTCCTCTAGGCCGAGAAGCCGCTGCGAGTCCGGCTCGACGTGATGGTGCTGCCGGTCGGGCGAGGGGTCCTGGGGCTCCACGACCCCGCCACCACGTCCCGAGCCATGTTCGCTGCGCGATGGCTGACGGCGTCCAGGGCCGCCGAGCCTACACTGTCTGGAAGCTGGCTCGCCGTGCTGCAGCGGCTCTACGGGGACGCCGACGACGTCCCGCCCGCCGCGAGGTTCTACAGGGACTTTCGGACGACGTGCAACCAGGTCGACGTGCCCGACGATGTCCAAGGTAAAGCCCTCAACCGCGCGCTGAACAGCCCCGCCGTGCCCCGGGTGCAGCGAATGACGCCGACGGCCGACTGGGGCACCGTCTGGCCAGGATCTCCTGCAAGACGCTGGCGCTGCGCGCCTGGGCCGCGTGGTGTCGCGCGCCCCACGACGTCCTGCCAACCAACGTCCGGCTCAAGGCCACCAATAAAGCACGTCATTCCCATTCGCCTTGCGCCTTCCCTTGTCCCCTGAGCCCCCCTCTAGTCCCCACCCGAATCCAGAGACACAACAATAATTACGCGGACCTTCGCCATCACCGCGTTTCACTCCTTGTGCCTGAATGCAGGCAAACGATCATTTGTGATACAGCCGTTGGTACCGTTTCAGCGCCTGCGGAGAAGAGGGTGGGCCAGCCCGCGCTACATGCCTGCTGCACGGTTGCCTACCTGCTTTCACACAGGCGCTAGAGCGTGCCCCGGGGAGGCCAGCCCTGGGGGGGCGCGCTGGCCAGGGCCTGTACTATCACTCGCAAAAGAATTGAGCCGTAGATACCCCATGCGCAAGTGACTTTCAATGCTGCATGTATGGGAGATCTCTTGGGCATGGAGTATCTAAGGCTCAATTTTTTTGCGAGTGATAGTACCAAGTCGTACAGAAGTAAGGCCTTAAAAGGGAGAAGTGTCTCCTTCTACTTGGTCGAGCCCGTAGGGAGCTGATTTACTTGAAGTTTGTAGTTAAAAAATACTCAATACAATATAAAAATATATTTTTAAAAATCACTGCTTTCTTGTATTGTTTTTTCTTTTGTTGGAGTGAGTATGGTGAGAAGATCAATGTTAGGAAATTCTGACAAGTTTGTCGTATTAAAGTGGATGAATACAATTGAGCCACATTACTCATCACTTGTAGAACACGGTTTGACTGGTTGATAATTTGTCGATGAAGTCTGAGGGTTTCGCAAGGAAAGGAGTGTACAAACAGAGCAACTTATAGAGGTCAGATTTATTCAAACAAACCTATGAGGTATGAAGTACTTCTTAAATATCTTTAGAAAGAAAGTTTAGCATTACCAAACATACAAAATAAAAAAAAAATCTTGAAAGTAAAAAGATTACTTTTACAGAGTGAAACACAATTTAATAAACACAATCAAAATAGTGATCCTTCCATTCCACCCAAAAAAACTTCTTGTGCAGGAAGTGAGGGAACCGGCTGAACGCTCCAGCCAATTACAGCACGGCCAAAATGAGGACACGAGCAAACTTTCCATTATTGGAGAAAGGCAATCACTATAGCATAGCAAAGATTATTAAAAAACAGCAAAAACAATATAAAAAATATTTAGAAAGTGAAAAAACACTTTCAGTGTAAAACACAATTTTATAAAAACTATCAAAATAGTGATCCTGATCCCACTTAAAAAACTACATACTTGTGTAGGCAACATGAATTTTTGTTTAACACTTTGGTCCAACGTCTTACAGCAAGGCCAAAATGAGGACATGGGCTTCCCTCATTTTAAACCTAATTTTGCCACTCGAACATGATGAATAAAATAAAGAAAATACTATCTTAAAATTCTTAAGGGAACTTTGAATTACTGGACGAATTACGAACACTTTTGAAAATTGAATACAAACAGTCATTAACAGAAAGGCAATCACAGTAGCATGGCAAACATGATAACAAAAAAGCAAAAAGAAAAGAAAAAATATTTTGATAGTGAACAAAACACTTATACAGTGTAAAACACAATATCACAAACACTTAAAAAAAAAAAAAAAGTGAGACCTATATATCTAGCCTTACCCAGCCTGGGGTGAGGGTGCCGCAGTGCGGGCAATGGTGCATCCCCTGCCGCACAAACCACATGAAGAGGCAATGTCCGCAAATTGGAAACGCTCCGCAGACAAGTATGGCATAGCGCCCCACACGGGCGTTGCATATAATGCATTCCCTCCAGCGTCTTACTTGCTCGTCGTCGTCATCGGGGAGGTCTTCTGAATCCGAGAAATCCTCGTTTCTAGCCAGAAGACTGTCGTCTAGTAGCTGGGAGAGGTAGTCTCGAGGCATTCGACGCGGTGCTGGCTCAGGTTGCAGCACTGGCTGGCCGTCATGTTCCTGCAAGGGCTGGCGGGGCGGCTGGTGGCCAGGCTGTCGGACTGGCTGTCGGACTGGCTGTCGGACTGGCTGTCGGACTGGCTGTCGGACTGGCTGCCGGGCGGGCTGCCGAGGCTGTCTGCCAGGTCTCCGGATTCCGCGTCCGCGTCCGCGGCCTCTGTTCCCACGTCCCCGAGCCTGGTCAAAGAGCCATTTTGAAGGAAAACTATGTTAACCACATTACGTGAAAGTAAACCATCATCTTCTTACCGGAGGACGACTGTCGGCCTCAATTAAATCCTCGAAATAGTCAGCCTGGTCCAATTGTTCCCAATTAGCATCGCTAGTGTTGATAATCTACAAAGTAAGCAAGGCATTATGGTTCATGAACATTTTACAACTGCATTACAAAGCAAATGGAAAATAATATGTATTACAGACTTACCCCTCTGTCTTGTGGCTGGTCAAATATTTCTGATTGCATATCAGAATCACTCTCAGGGCACATGTTCTGAAAAATAAAGTAACTGGGTCAGAGAGCTCTGCTAGATGTGCTAGGAATTCCCGATGAGCTATGGATTACTTACGTTCACATCATTCCCAAGACTGCTTTGTGTTCCTGCGTGATTTTGAAAGACGCTTCTTGATCGCACATTGTTACTCATGGGGGCAGGACCTCGTACTGGGGATGGAGGTCGGCCATCGACTTCCCTTTCCATTAGAATATCTCTCATAGTCGTGTCAAGATGCCAAGAAACAGTTGCTAAGAAGTGCAGCAAATCCATTTCCCTATTCATCACTTGTCTGCTACAAGAGCGCACACGTGCGTCATTGAGTCGCCTGGACCGACTGGGGGCTAGTCCTAGTTCCACCCTTCCTAGGTCTCTCCACGCAGTGTCCTCCGTTTGAGAGATCAATTCTGAGAAGCGAAGAAAAAAAAATTAAAATACATATCAAAAATAAGCCTGGTATATCGAAACAAAGAAAAATGATATATGTAATGCTTACCTAGAAAGCGCCATATATTAGGCCTCCTCACAAGTCTTGAGTTAAGGTTCCTATGATGGCACTCGGCTACATTATTCGTGCGATGTCTGACACCAAAGACACTAAGGGTGGCCTCACCTACTCCAATGATCCAAGTTTGCCTAATGTAGTGAAAGAATTCCTGGAAACGGTCAAAGAGAGCCAGCCTTCTAGCCTCAATGATCACGCAGTTGAGGTTAGGTTAGGTTAGGTTAGGTTAGGTTAGGTTAGGTTAGGTTAGGTTAGGTTAGGTTAGGTTAGGTTAGGTTAGGTTAGGTTAGGTTAGGTTAGGTTAGGTTAGGTTAGGTTAGGTTAGGTTAGGTTAGGTTAGGTTAGGTTAGGTTAGGTTAGGTTAGGTTAGGTTAGGTTAGGTTAGGTTAGGTTAGGTTAGGTTAGGTTAGGTTAGGTTAGGTTAGGTTGAGGAGAGTGGAGCAGAGGAGTGAGAGTGCAAGTCAGTGTGTTTAGGTTTGGGTTAGGGGAGGAGAGTGGAGCAGAGGAGTGAGAGTGCAAGTCAGTGTGTTTAGGTTTTGGTTAGGGGAGGAGAGTGGAGCAGAGGAGTGAGAGTGCAAGTCAGTGTGTTTAGGTTTGGGTTAGGGGAGGAGACAAAGAAGAGAGAGTGATCAAAGGGGGGAGTGAGGCGCATGGATTTAGGGTGGTTTTTCAAGGGGAATTGAATGGACAGGTAGAGAATGTCAGGAGAATCAAGGTTTTCGAAGAAAATGTTGGGTTTTTGTGTCATAATGGGAGCACAGGTGTGACAAGGACAGGGTTATGAAAGGAATCATCACATGAATTCAGGGAGAGACAGACAGTGACAGGACATCAAATGAAATGACAGTGTGACAGAGAGAGAGAGGCAGTATCGGAGAGACAGAGGCAGTCAAGTCAAGTCAGACATGAAGACAAGTAATAGAGACAGAGGCGCAGTCATGGTAATGTAGTGACATGGAGTGACAGAGTGAGTCATCAAAAGAATATTATACAGGGACACAGTGGGACATGAAAAGAATTAACGGAGAGACAGAGTGAGACATCATAAAGGATTGATCGGAGAGACAGTGTGATGGGTTCAAGATAGGGTGTGATCAGATGCATCACAGTTAGGTTTGGTTATATTGTTCGTTTTTTTTTTTAGTTTGAAGTTTTATGAAGAGAATCATCACAAGAATTCAGGGAGAGACAGACAGTGACAAGACATCGAAAGATTTAACAGAGAGACAGGATCAGACACACATTGGGACAGAGATGGAATGACACACAGTGGGACATCAAATGAATTAACAGAGGGACAGGGTCAGACACAGAGTGGGACAGATAGAATGACACACAGTGGGACATCAAATGAATTAACAGAGGGACAGGGTCAGACACACAGTGGGACAGAGAAATATTACACAGAAAAGCAAGGTCAGGCACACAGTGGGACATGAATAGAATCAACGGAGAGACACAGTAAGAATTCAAAGACAGTAGAATCAGCAAGAGAGAATGAGGCAGTGACACATTAAGAGGATCATGAGAAGAATCAAAACGGAGACAAGAAAAACAAGAACAGTGGGACAGTGACATGGACATCAAATGAATTATTACAGACAGTTGCAGGGTGAGGAATGGATTGATCGCAGAGGCATTAAAAGGGACATCAGAAGGTAGAAAATGAAAAGAATTAACGGAGAGACAGAGTGAGACATCATAAAGGATTGATCGGAGAGACATTGTGATGGGTTCAAGATAGGGAGTGATCAGATGCATCACAGTTAGGTTTGGTTATATTGTTCGTTTTTTTTTAATTTTGAATGTGTATCAAGAGAATCATCAGAAGAATTCAAGCAGAGACAGAAGAATTAACAGAAGGATAGGGTCAGACACACAGTGGGACAGAGATGGAATGACACACAGTGGGACAGATAGAATGACACACAGTGGGACAGTGAGAGAAGAGAATATTGATCGTAGAGTGTAACAGACATCAAGGGAATCAAGGGGCAGACAGTGACATCATAAAATAGGAACATCACAATGATCACAGGAAAAGAATCACAAAATGGATCATCACAAGACACAATAATCAAAATAATTATGGCAAGGATTTATCGGAGAGACAGATAACATGACATGGTGAGTCATCAAGATATTGTTGGAAGAGACATCAAAAGAATTATGTTCAGAGGTAATGGAAGCATGAAGAAAATTGACAAAAATTATAATGTGACAGGCATCATAGGGATGATCACAGGGTCATGGGGAGATTTCAGACGGAGACAGTGAAAGGGTGGCAGTGGCAGTGTGATGGGTTCAAGATAGGGAGTTATCAGTTGCATCACAGTTAGGTTTGGTTATATTGTTCGTTTTTTTTTAGTTTTGTATGGAGGTGCATCAAGAGAATCATCACAAGAATTCAGGGAGTGACAGACAGTGACAGTGACACACAGTGGGACAGAGGGACAGAGTCAGACACACAGTGGGACAGAGAAATATTTAAGAGAAAAGCAGGGTCACAGGCACACAGTGGGACAGATACAATGATACGGCGGAGGGGCGGGCACACATCACAGGGAACGTCTGACGGAGGCAGGGCATGAGTGCGGCGGAGGGGCGGGCATACATCACAGGGAACGTCTGACGGAGGCAGGGCATGAGTGCGGGGACAAGACGACAGCCATTGGGCTGGGCGCGTGGTCGCCCCTTCGGGGCTAAGGTTAGGTTAGGTTAGGTTAGGTTAGGTTAGGTTAGGTTAGGTTAGGTTAGGTTAGGTTAGGTTAGGTTAGGTTAGGTTAGGTTAGGTTAGGTTAGGTTAGGTTGAGGAGAGTGGAGCAGAGGAGTGAGAGTGCAAGTCAGTGTGTTTAGGTTTGGGTTAGGGGAGGAGAGTGGAGCAGAGGAGTGAGAGTGCAAGTCAGTGTGTTTAGGTTTTGGTTAGGGGAGGAGAGTGGAGCAGAGGAGTGAGAGTGCAAGTCAGTGTGTTTAGGTTTGGGTTAGGGGAGGAGACAAAGAAGAGAGAGTGATCAAAGGGGGGAGTGAGGCGCATGGATTTAGGGTGGTTTTTCAAGGGGAATTGAATGGACAGGTAGAGAATGTCAGGAGAATCAAGGTTTTCGAAGAAAATGTTGGGTTTTTGTGTCATAATGGGAGCACAGGTGTGACAAGGACAGGGTTATGAAAGGAATCATCACATGAATTCAGGGAGAGACAGACAGTGACAGGACATCAAATGAAATGACAGTGTGACAGAGAGAGAGAGGCAGTATCGGAGAGACAGAGGCAGTCAAGTCAAGTCAGACATGAAGACAAGTAATAGAGACAGAGGCGCAGTCATGGTAATGTAGTGACATGGAGTGACAGAGTGAGTCATCAAAAGAATATTATACAGGGACACAGTGGGACATGAAAAGAATTAACGGAGAGACAGAGTGAGACATCATAAAGGATTGATCGGAGAGACAGTGTGATGGGTTCAAGATAGGGTGTGATCAGATGCATCACAGTTAGGTTTGGTTATATTGTTCGTTTTTTTTTTTAGTTTGAAGTTTTATGAAGAGAATCATCACAAGAATTCAGGGAGAGACAGACAGTGACAAGACATCGAAAGATTTAACAGAGAGACAGGATCAGACACACATTGGGACAGAGATGGAATGACACACAGTGGGACATCAAATGAATTAACAGAGGGACAGGGTCAGACACAGAGTGGGACAGATAGAATGACACACAGTGGGACATCAAATGAATTAACAGAGGGACAGGGTCAGACACACAGTGGGACAGAGAAATATTACACAGAAAAGCAAGGTCAGGCACACAGTGGGACATGAATAGAATCAACGGAGAGACACAGTAAGAATTCAAAGACAGTAGAATCAGCAAGAGAGAATGAGGCAGTGACACATTAAGAGGATCATGAGAAGAATCAAAACGGAGACAAGAAAAACAAGAACAGTGGGACAGTGACATGGACATCAAATGAATTATTACAGACAGTTGCAGGGTGAGGAATGGATTGATCGCAGAGGCATTAAAAGGGACATCAGAAGGTAGAAAATGAAAAGAATTAACGGAGAGACAGAGTGAGACATCATAAAGGATTGATCGGAGAGACATTGTGATGGGTTCAAGATAGGGAGTGATCAGATGCATCACAGTTAGGTTTGGTTATATTGTTCGTTTTTTTTTAATTTTGAATGTGTATCAAGAGAATCATCAGAAGAATTCAAGCAGAGACAGAAGAATTAACAGAAGGATAGGGTCAGACACACAGTGGGACAGAGATGGAATGACACACAGTGGGACAGATAGAATGACACACAGTGGGACAGTGAGAGAAGAGAATATTGATCGTAGAGTGTAACAGACATCAAGGGAATCAAGGGGCAGACAGTGACATCATAAAATAGGAACATCACAATGATCACAGGAAAAGAATCACAAAATGGATCATCACAAGACACAATAATCAAAATAATTATGGCAAGGATTTATCGGAGAGACAGATAACATGACATGGTGAGTCATCAAGATATTGTTGGAAGAGACATCAAAAGAATTATGTTCAGAGGTAATGGAAGCATGAAGAAAATTGACAAAAATTATAATGTGACAGGCATCATAGGGATGATCACAGGGTCATGGGGAGATTTCAGACGGAGACAGTGAAAGGGTGGCAGTGGCAGTGTGATGGGTTCAAGATAGGGAGTTATCAGTTGCATCACAGTTAGGTTTGGTTATATTGTTCGTTTTTTTTTAGTTTTGTATGGAGGTGCATCAAGAGAATCATCACAAGAATTCAGGGAGTGACAGACAGTGACAGTGACACACAGTGGGACAGAGGGACAGAGTCAGACACACAGTGGGACAGAGAAATATTTAAGAGAAAAGCAGGGTCACAGGCACACAGTGGGACAGATACAATGATACGGCGGAGGGGCGGGCACACATCACAGGGAACGTCTGACGGAGGCAGGGCATGAGTGCGGCGGAGGGGCGGGCATACATCACAGGGAACGTCTGACGGAGGCAGGGCATGAGTGCGGGGACAAGACGACAGCCATTGGGCTGGGCGCGTGGTCGCCCCTTCGGGGCTAAGGTTAGGTTAGGTTAGGTTAGGTTAGGTTAGGTTAGGTTAGGTTAGGTTAGGTTAGGTTAGGTTAGGTTAGGTTAGGTTGAGGAGAGTGGAGCAGAGGAGTGAGAGTGCAAGTCAGTGTGTTTAGGTTTGGGTTAGGGGAGGAGAGTGGAGCAGAGGAGTGAGAGTGCAAGTCAGTGTGTTTAGGTTTTGGTTAGGGGAGGAGAGTGGAGCAGAGGAGTGAGAGTGCAAGTCAGTGTGTTTAGGTTTGGGTTAGGGGAGGAGACAAAGAAGAGAGAGTGATCAAAGGGGGGAGTGAGGCGCATGGATTTAGGGTGGTTTTTCAAGGGGAATTGAATGGACAGGTAGAGAATGTCAGGAGAATCAAGGTTTTCGAAGAAAATGTTGGGTTTTTGTGTCATAATGGGAGCACAGGTGTGACAAGGACAGGGTTATGAAAGGAATCATCACATGAATTCAGGGAGAGACAGACAGTGACAGGACATCAAATGAAATGACAGTGTGACAGAGAGAGAGAGGCAGTATCGGAGAGACAGAGGCAGTCAAGTCAAGTCAGACATGAAGACAAGTAATAGAGACAGAGGCGCAGTCATGGTAATGTAGTGACATGGAGTGACAGAGTGAGTCATCAAAAGAATATTATACAGGGACACAGTGGGACATGAAAAGAATTAACGGAGAGACAGAGTGAGACATCATAAAGGATTGATCGGAGAGACAGTGTGATGGGTTCAAGATAGGGTGTGATCAGATGCATCACAGTTAGGTTTGGTTATATTGTTCGTTTTTTTTTTTAGTTTGAAGTTTTATGAAGAGAATCATCACAAGAATTCAGGGAGAGACAGACAGTGACAAGACATCGAAAGATTTAACAGAGAGACAGGATCAGACACACATTGGGACAGAGATGGAATGACACACAGTGGGACATCAAATGAATTAACAGAGGGACAGGGTCAGACACAGAGTGGGACAGATAGAATGACACACAGTGGGACATCAAATGAATTAACAGAGGGACAGGGTCAGACACACAGTGGGACAGAGAAATATTACACAGAAAAGCAAGGTCAGGCACACAGTGGGACATGAATAGAATCAACGGAGAGACACAGTAAGAATTCAAAGACAGTAGAATCAGCAAGAGAGAATGAGGCAGTGACACATTAAGAGGATCATGAGAAGAATCAAAACGGAGACAAGAAAAACAAGAACAGTGGGACAGTGACATGGACATCAAATGAATTATTACAGACAGTTGCAGGGTGAGGAATGGATTGATCGCAGAGGCATTAAAAGGGACATCAGAAGGTAGAAAATGAAAAGAATTAACGGAGAGACAGAGTGAGACATCATAAAGGATTGATCGGAGAGACATTGTGATGGGTTCAAGATAGGGAGTGATCAGATGCATCACAGTTAGGTTTGGTTATATTGTTCGTTTTTTTTTAATTTTGAATGTGTATCAAGAGAATCATCAGAAGAATTCAAGCAGAGACAGAAGAATTAACAGAAGGATAGGGTCAGACACACAGTGGGACAGAGATGGAATGACACACAGTGGGACAGATAGAATGACACACAGTGGGACAGTGAGAGAAGAGAATATTGATCGTAGAGTGTAACAGACATCAAGGGAATCAAGGGGCAGACAGTGACATCATAAAATAGGAACATCACAATGATCACAGGAAAAGAATCACAAAATGGATCATCACAAGACACAATAATCAAAATAATTATGGCAAGGATTTATCGGAGAGACAGATAACATGACATGGTGAGTCATCAAGATATTGTTGGAAGAGACATCAAAAGAATTATGTTCAGAGGTAATGGAAGCATGAAGAAAATTGACAAAAATTATAATGTGACAGGCATCATAGGGATGATCACAGGGTCATGGGGAGATTTCAGACGGAGACAGTGAAAGGGTGGCAGTGGCAGTGTGATGGGTTCAAGATAGGGAGTTATCAGTTGCATCACAGTTAGGTTTGGTTATATTGTTCGTTTTTTTTTAGTTTTGTATGGAGGTGCATCAAGAGAATCATCACAAGAATTCAGGGAGTGACAGACAGTGACAGTGACACACAGTGGGACAGAGGGACAGAGTCAGACACACAGTGGGACAGAGAAATATTTAAGAGAAAAGCAGGGTCACAGGCACACAGTGGGACAGATACAATGATACGGCGGAGGGGCGGGCACACATCACAGGGAACGTCTGACGGAGGCAGGGCATGAGTGCGGCGGAGGGGCGGGCATACATCACAGGGAACGTCTGACGGAGGCAGGGCATGAGTGCGGGGACAAGACGACAGCCATTGGGCTGGGCGCGTGGTCGCCCCTTCGGGGCTAAGGTTAGGTTAGGTTAGGTTAGGTTAGGTTAGGTTAGGTTAGGTTAGGTTAGGTTAGGTTAGGTTAGGTTGAGGAGAGTGGAGCAGAGGAGTGAGAGTGCAAGTCAGTGTGTTTAGGTTTGGGTTAGGGGAGGAGAGTGGAGCAGAGGAGTGAGAGTGCAAGTCAGTGTGTTTAGGTTTTGGTTAGGGGAGGAGAGTGGAGCAGAGGAGTGAGAGTGCAAGTCAGTGTGTTTAGGTTTGGGTTAGGGGAGGAGACAAAGAAGAGAGAGTGATCAAAGGGGGGAGTGAGGCGCATGGATTTAGGGTGGTTTTTCAAGGGGAATTGAATGGACAGGTAGAGAATGTCAGGAGAATCAAGGTTTTCGAAGAAAATGTTGGGTTTTTGTGTCATAATGGGAGCACAGGTGTGACAAGGACAGGGTTATGAAAGGAATCATCACATGAATTCAGGGAGAGACAGACAGTGACAGGACATCAAATGAAATGACAGTGTGACAGAGAGAGAGAGGCAGTATCGGAGAGACAGAGGCAGTCAAGTCAAGTCAGACATGAAGACAAGTAATAGAGACAGAGGCGCAGTCATGGTAATGTAGTGACATGGAGTGACAGAGTGAGTCATCAAAAGAATATTATACAGGGACACAGTGGGACATGAAAAGAATTAACGGAGAGACAGAGTGAGACATCATAAAGGATTGATCGGAGAGACAGTGTGATGGGTTCAAGATAGGGTGTGATCAGATGCATCACAGTTAGGTTTGGTTATATTGTTCGTTTTTTTTTTTAGTTTGAAGTTTTATGAAGAGAATCATCACAAGAATTCAGGGAGAGACAGACAGTGACAAGACATCGAAAGATTTAACAGAGAGACAGGATCAGACACACATTGGGACAGAGATGGAATGACACACAGTGGGACATCAAATGAATTAACAGAGGGACAGGGTCAGACACAGAGTGGGACAGATAGAATGACACACAGTGGGACATCAAATGAATTAACAGAGGGACAGGGTCAGACACACAGTGGGACAGAGAAATATTACACAGAAAAGCAAGGTCAGGCACACAGTGGGACATGAATAGAATCAACGGAGAGACACAGTAAGAATTCAAAGACAGTAGAATCAGCAAGAGAGAATGAGGCAGTGACACATTAAGAGGATCATGAGAAGAATCAAAACGGAGACAAGAAAAACAAGAACAGTGGGACAGTGACATGGACATCAAATGAATTATTACAGACAGTTGCAGGGTGAGGAATGGATTGATCGCAGAGGCATTAAAAGGGACATCAGAAGGTAGAAAATGAAAAGAATTAACGGAGAGACAGAGTGAGACATCATAAAGGATTGATCGGAGAGACATTGTGATGGGTTCAAGATAGGGAGTGATCAGATGCATCACAGTTAGGTTTGGTTATATTGTTCGTTTTTTTTTAATTTTGAATGTGTATCAAGAGAATCATCAGAAGAATTCAAGCAGAGACAGAAGAATTAACAGAAGGATAGGGTCAGACACACAGTGGGACAGAGATGGAATGACACACAGTGGGACAGATAGAATGACACACAGTGGGACAGTGAGAGAAGAGAATATTGATCGTAGAGTGTAACAGACATCAAGGGAATCAAGGGGCAGACAGTGACATCATAAAATAGGAACATCACAATGATCACAGGAAAAGAATCACAAAATGGATCATCACAAGACACAATAATCAAAATAATTATGGCAAGGATTTATCGGAGAGACAGATAACATGACATGGTGAGTCATCAAGATATTGTTGGAAGAGACATCAAAAGAATTATGTTCAGAGGTAATGGAAGCATGAAGAAAATTGACAAAAATTATAATGTGACAGGCATCATAGGGATGATCACAGGGTCATGGGGAGATTTCAGACGGAGACAGTGAAAGGGTGGCAGTGGCAGTGTGATGGGTTCAAGATAGGGAGTTATCAGTTGCATCACAGTTAGGTTTGGTTATATTGTTCGTTTTTTTTTAGTTTTGTATGGAGGTGCATCAAGAGAATCATCACAAGAATTCAGGGAGTGACAGACAGTGACAGTGACACACAGTGGGACAGAGGGACAGAGTCAGACACACAGTGGGACAGAGAAATATTTAAGAGAAAAGCAGGGTCACAGGCACACAGTGGGACAGATACAATGATACGGCGGAGGGGCGGGCACACATCACAGGGAACGTCTGACGGAGGCAGGGCATGAGTGCGGCGGAGGGGCGGGCATACATCACAGGGAACGTCTGACGGAGGCAGGGCATGAGTGCGGGGACAAGACGACAGCCATTGGGCTGGGCGCGTGGTCGCCCCTTCGGGGCTAAGGTTAGGTTAGGTTAGGTTAGGTTAGGTTAGGTTAGGTTAGGTTAGGTTAGGTTAGGTTAGGTTAGGTTGAGGAGAGTGGAGCAGAGGAGTGAGAGTGCAAGTCAGTGTGTTTAGGTTTGGGTTAGGGGAGGAGAGTGGAGCAGAGGAGTGAGAGTGCAAGTCAGTGTGTTTAGGTTTTGGTTAGGGGAGGAGAGTGGAGCAGAGGAGTGAGAGTGCAAGTCAGTGTGTTTAGGTTTGGGTTAGGGGAGGAGACAAAGAAGAGAGAGTGATCAAAGGGGGGAGTGAGGCGCATGGATTTAGGGTGGTTTTTCAAGGGGAATTGAATGGACAGGTAGAGAATGTCAGGAGAATCAAGGTTTTCGAAGAAAATGTTGGGTTTTTGTGTCATAATGGGAGCACAGGTGTGACAAGGACAGGGTTATGAAAGGAATCATCACATGAATTCAGGGAGAGACAGACAGTGACAGGACATCAAATGAAATGACAGTGTGACAGAGAGAGAGAGGCAGTATCGGAGAGACAGAGGCAGTCAAGTCAAGTCAGACATGAAGACAAGTAATAGAGACAGAGGCGCAGTCATGGTAATGTAGTGACATGGAGTGACAGAGTGAGTCATCAAAAGAATATTATACAGGGACACAGTGGGACATGAAAAGAATTAACGGAGAGACAGAGTGAGACATCATAAAGGATTGATCGGAGAGACAGTGTGATGGGTTCAAGATAGGGTGTGATCAGATGCATCACAGTTAGGTTTGGTTATATTGTTCGTTTTTTTTTTTAGTTTGAAGTTTTATGAAGAGAATCATCACAAGAATTCAGGGAGAGACAGACAGTGACAAGACATCGAAAGATTTAACAGAGAGACAGGATCAGACACACATTGGGACAGAGATGGAATGACACACAGTGGGACATCAAATGAATTAACAGAGGGACAGGGTCAGACACAGAGTGGGACAGATAGAATGACACACAGTGGGACATCAAATGAATTAACAGAGGGACAGGGTCAGACACACAGTGGGACAGAGAAATATTACACAGAAAAGCAAGGTCAGGCACACAGTGGGACATGAATAGAATCAACGGAGAGACACAGTAAGAATTCAAAGACAGTAGAATCAGCAAGAGAGAATGAGGCAGTGACACATTAAGAGGATCATGAGAAGAATCAAAACGGAGACAAGAAAAACAAGAACAGTGGGACAGTGACATGGACATCAAATGAATTATTACAGACAGTTGCAGGGTGAGGAATGGATTGATCGCAGAGGCATTAAAAGGGACATCAGAAGGTAGAAAATGAAAAGAATTAACGGAGAGACAGAGTGAGACATCATAAAGGATTGATCGGAGAGACATTGTGATGGGTTCAAGATAGGGAGTGATCAGATGCATCACAGTTAGGTTTGGTTATATTGTTCGTTTTTTTTTAATTTTGAATGTGTATCAAGAGAATCATCAGAAGAATTCAAGCAGAGACAGAAGAATTAACAGAAGGATAGGGTCAGACACACAGTGGGACAGAGATGGAATGACACACAGTGGGACAGATAGAATGACACACAGTGGGACAGTGAGAAGAGAATATTGATCGTAGAGTGTAACAGACATCAAGGGAATCAAGGGGCAGACAGTGACATCATAAAATAGGAACATCACAATGATCACAGGAAAAGAATCACAAAATGGATCATCACAAGACACAATAATCAAAATAATTATGGCAAGGATTTATCGGAGAGACAGATAACATGACATGGTGAGTCATCAAGATATTGTTGGAAGAGACATCAAAAGAATTATGTTCAGAGGTAATGGAAGCATGAAGAAAATTGACAAAAATTATAATGTGACAGGCATCATAGGGATGATCACAGGGTCATGGGGAGATTTCAGACGGAGACAGTGAAAGGGTGGCAGTGGCAGTGTGATGGGTTCAAGATAGGGAGTTATCAGTTGCATCACAGTTAGGTTTGGTTATATTGTTCGTTTTTTTTTAGTTTTGTATGGAGGTGCATCAAGAGAATCATCACAAGAATTCAGGGAGTGACAGACAGTGACAGTGACACACAGTGGGACAGAGGGACAGAGTCAGACACACAGTGGGACAGAGAAATATTTAAGAGAAAAGCAGGGTCACAGGCACACAGTGGGACAGATACAATGATACGGCGGAGGGGCGGGCACACATCACAGGGAACGTCTGACGGAGGCAGGGCATGAGTGCGGCGGAGGGGCGGGCATACATCACAGGGAACGTCTGACGGAGGCAGGGCATGAGTGCGGGGACAAGACGACAGCCATTGGGCTGGGCGCGTGGTCGCCCCTTCGGGGCTAAGGTTAGGTTAGGTTAGGTTAGGTTAGGTTAGGTTAGGTTAGGTTAGGTTAGGTTAGGTTAGGTTGAGGAGAGTGGAGCAGAGGAGTGAGAGTGCAAGTCAGTGTGTTTAGGTTTGGGTTAGGGGAGGAGAGTGGAGCAGAGGAGTGAGAGTGCAAGTCAGTGTGTTTAGGTTTTGGTTAGGGGAGGAGAGTGGAGCAGAGGAGTGAGAGTGCAAGTCAGTGTGTTTAGGTTTGGGTTAGGGGAGGAGACAAAGAAGAGAGAGTGATCAAAGGGGGGAGTGAGGCGCATGGATTTAGGGTGGTTTTTCAAGGGGAATTGAATGGACAGGTAGAGAATGTCAGGAGAATCAAGGTTTTCGAAGAAAATGTTGGGTTTTTGTGTCATAATGGGAGCACAGGTGTGACAAGGACAGGGTTATGAAAGGAATCATCACATGAATTCAGGGAGAGACAGACAGTGACAGGACATCAAATGAAATGACAGTGTGACAGAGAGAGAGAGGCAGTATCGGAGAGACAGAGGCAGTCAAGTCAAGTCAGACATGAAGACAAGTAATAGAGACAGAGGCGCAGTCATGGTAATGTAGTGACATGGAGTGACAGAGTGAGTCATCAAAAGAATATTATACAGGGACACAGTGGGACATGAAAAGAATTAACGGAGAGACAGAGTGAGACATCATAAAGGATTGATCGGAGAGACAGTGTGATGGGTTCAAGATAGGGTGTGATCAGATGCATCACAGTTAGGTTTGGTTATATTGTTCGTTTTTTTTTTTAGTTTGAAGTTTTATGAAGAGAATCATCACAAGAATTCAGGGAGAGACAGACAGTGACAAGACATCGAAAGATTTAACAGAGAGACAGGATCAGACACACATTGGGACAGAGATGGAATGACACACAGTGGGACATCAAATGAATTAACAGAGGGACAGGGTCAGACACAGAGTGGGACAGATAGAATGACACACAGTGGGACATCAAATGAATTAACAGAGGGACAGGGTCAGACACACAGTGGGACAGAGAAATATTACACAGAAAAGCAAGGTCAGGCACACAGTGGGACATGAATAGAATCAACGGAGAGACACAGTAAGAATTCAAAGACAGTAGAATCAGCAAGAGAGAATGAGGCAGTGACACATTAAGAGGATCATGAGAAGAATCAAAACGGAGACAAGAAAAACAAGAACAGTGGGACAGTGACATGGACATCAAATGAATTATTACAGACAGTTGCAGGGTGAGGAATGGATTGATCGCAGAGGCATTAAAAGGGACATCAGAAGGTAGAAAATGAAAAGAATTAACGGAGAGACAGAGTGAGACATCATAAAGGATTGATCGGAGAGACATTGTGATGGGTTCAAGATAGGGAGTGATCAGATGCATCACAGTTAGGTTTGGTTATATTGTTCGTTTTTTTTTAATTTTGAATGTGTATCAAGAGAATCATCAGAAGAATTCAAGCAGAGACAGAAGAATTAACAGAAGGATAGGGTCAGACACACAGTGGGACAGAGATGGAATGACACACAGTGGGACAGATAGAATGACACACAGTGGGACAGTGAGAGAAGAGAATATTGATCGTAGAGTGTAACAGACATCAAGGGAATCAAGGGGCAGACAGTGACATCATAAAATAGGAACATCACAATGATCACAGGAAAAGAATCACAAAATGGATCATCACAAGACACAATAATCAAAATAATTATGGCAAGGATTTATCGGAGAGACAGATAACATGACATGGTGAGTCATCAAGATATTGTTGGAAGAGACATCAAAAGAATTATGTTCAGAGGTAATGGAAGCATGAAGAAAATTGACAAAAATTATAATGTGACAGGCATCATAGGGATGATCACAGGGTCATGGGGAGATTTCAGACGGAGACAGTGAAAGGGTGGCAGTGGCAGTGTGATGGGTTCAAGATAGGGAGTTATCAGTTGCATCACAGTTAGGTTTGGTTATATTGTTCGTTTTTTTTTAGTTTTGTATGGAGGTGCATCAAGAGAATCATCACAAGAATTCAGGGAGTGACAGACAGTGACAGTGACACACAGTGGGACAGAGGGACAGAGTCAGACACACAGTGGGACAGAGAAATATTTAAGAGAAAAGCAGGGTCACAGGCACACAGTGGGACAGATACAATGATACGGCGGAGGGGCGGGCACACATCACAGGGAACGTCTGACGGAGGCAGGGCATGAGTGCGGCGGAGGGGCGGGCATACATCACAGGGAACGTCTGACGGAGGCAGGGCATGAGTGCGGGGACAAGACGACAGCCATTGGGCTGGGCGCGTGGTCGCCCCTTCGGGGCTAAGGTTAGGTTAGGTTAGGTTAGGTTAGGTTAGGTTAGGTTAGGTTAGGTTAGGTTAGGTTAGGTTAGGTTGAGGAGAGTGGAGCAGAGGGAGAGTGCAAGTCAGTGTGTTTAGGTTTGGGTTAGGGGAGGAGAGTGGAGCAGAGGAGTGAGAGTGCAAGTCAGTGTGTTTAGGTTTTGGTTAGGGGAGGAGAGTGGAGCAGAGGAGTGAGAGTGCAAGTCAGTGTGTTTAGGTTTGGGTTAGGGGAGGAGACAAAGAAGAGAGAGTGATCAAAGGGGGGAGTGAGGCGCATGGATTTAGGGTGGTTTTTCAAGGGGAATTGAATGGACAGGTAGAGAATGTCAGGAGAATCAAGGTTTTCGAAGAAAATGTTGGGTTTTTGTGTCATAATGGGAGCACAGGTGTGACAAGGACAGGGTTATGAAAGGAATCATCACATGAATTCAGGGAGAGACAGACAGTGACAGGACATCAAATGAAATGACAGTGTGACAGAGAGAGAGAGGCAGTATCGGAGAGACAGAGGCAGTCAAGTCAAGTCAGACATGAAGACAAGTAATAGAGACAGAGGCGCAGTCATGGTAATGTAGTGACATGGAGTGACAGAGTGAGTCATCAAAAGAATATTATACAGGGACACAGTGGGACATGAAAAGAATTAACGGAGAGACAGAGTGAGACATCATAAAGGATTGATCGGAGAGACAGTGTGATGGGTTCAAGATAGGGTGTGATCAGATGCATCACAGTTAGGTTTGGTTATATTGTTCGTTTTTTTTTTTAGTTTGAAGTTTTATGAAGAGAATCATCACAAGAATTCAGGGAGAGACAGACAGTGACAAGACATCGAAAGATTTAACAGAGAGACAGGATCAGACACACATTGGGACAGAGATGGAATGACACACAGTGGGACATCAAATGAATTAACAGAGGGACAGGGTCAGACACAGAGTGGGACAGATAGAATGACACACAGTGGGACATCAAATGAATTAACAGAGGGACAGGGTCAGACACACAGTGGGACAGAGAAATATTACACAGAAAAGCAAGGTCAGGCACACAGTGGGACATGAATAGAATCAACGGAGAGACACAGTAAGAATTCAAAGACAGTAGAATCAGCAAGAGAGAATGAGGCAGTGACACATTAAGAGGATCATGAGAAGAATCAAAACGGAGACAAGAAAAACAAGAACAGTGGGACAGTGACATGGACATCAAATGAATTATTACAGACAGTTGCAGGGTGAGGAATGGATTGATCGCAGAGGCATTAAAAGGGACATCAGAAGGTAGAAAATGAAAAGAATTAACGGAGAGACAGAGTGAGACATCATAAAGGATTGATCGGAGAGACATTGTGATGGGTTCAAGATAGGGAGTGATCAGATGCATCACAGTTAGGTTTGGTTATATTGTTCGTTTTTTTTTAATTTTGAATGTGTATCAAGAGAATCATCAGAAGAATTCAAGCAGAGACAGAAGAATTAACAGAAGGATAGGGTCAGACACACAGTGGGACAGAGATGGAATGACACACAGTGGGACAGATAGAATGACACACAGTGGGACAGTGAGAGAAGAGAATATTGATCGTAGAGTGTAACAGACATCAAGGGAATCAAGGGGCAGACAGTGACATCATAAAATAGGAACATCACAATGATCACAGGAAAAGAATCACAAAATGGATCATCACAAGACACAATAATCAAAATAATTATGGCAAGGATTTATCGGAGAGACAGATAACATGACATGGTGAGTCATCAAGATATTGTTGGAAGAGACATCAAAAGAATTATGTTCAGAGGTAATGGAAGCATGAAGAAAATTGACAAAAATTATAATGTGACAGGCATCATAGGGATGATCACAGGGTCATGGGGAGATTTCAGACGGAGACAGTGAAAGGGTGGCAGTGGCAGTGTGATGGGTTCAAGATAGGGAGTTATCAGTTGCATCACAGTTAGGTTTGGTTATATTGTTCGTTTTTTTTTAGTTTTGTATGGAGGTGCATCAAGAGAATCATCACAAGAATTCAGGGAGTGACAGACAGTGACAGTGACACACAGTGGGACAGAGGGACAGAGTCAGACACACAGTGGGACAGAGAAATATTTAAGAGAAAAGCAGGGTCACAGGCACACAGTGGGACAGATACAATGATACGGCGGAGGGGCGGGCACACATCACAGGGAACGTCTGACGGAGGCAGGGCATGAGTGCGGCGGAGGGGCGGGCATACATCACAGGGAACGTCTGACGGAGGCAGGGCATGAGTGCGGGGACAAGACGACAGCCATTGGGCTGGGCGCGTGGTCGCCCCTTCGGGGCTAAGTGCCGTTTCTTAGGTTTGGATGGCGGACGGGACGGCGGCCGCGAAGGCGGCACTCCGGAAGGACCCAAGATGTGCTTGGGCACAAGCCGGCACCGACGGGCTGTCCGCGCACCCGCTGCTGCAGGACCAGCAGCCCCAAGAGGAGTCTTCTGCTCCGCCCGCGCCGTGCTCTCCCAGCGCGCCGCAAGCTGAGGGGAGGCCGTGACCTGAGGTCACCAGACACCACACATAGCATGACGCCCGGCCTTCCTCGCTGGGCCCTGGCGCGGACAGCGCCCACACGGCCGGGCCAGTTGAGCGTGGCTAGTCGGCTAGACTTTTCGGTGAAGGAGACGCCCAGCAGCTTGACGGCCTTCACGACGGAGAACGGCATCACGGATCCGGCGCGGCCAGCGGGCGTCGGACAGGGCAGCGGACCTTGGCGGCGTTGATCCGGAGGCCCGACCCCTCCCCTGAACTCGTTGAGGGTCCCCATGAGCACACGGCGCCTCCTTTCATGGCGGCGCAGCAGGACCACGGTGTCGTCGACGTAAGCGGACGCAGCCAGGCGCCCCTCCTCAGACGCAGCACCCCGGCAAGCCTGCTGTTTTTTACCCCCCCCCCCCACCCCAAGGGCCTTGTTGAGCGGCGCGCTGGCCAAGGCAGTGCAACATCATACTCAACGGACAGCCCCTTGGCGGATCCCCCGCAGCAAGTTTGACGACGTCGGTGAGTTCGCCGTTGATGGAGATCTTCATCGTGGCGCCGTCGTACATGGACTAGAGGAGCTCGCGACCACCTCCTCGCCGACGCCGTGCTGCCGGAGGCCGGCCCACAGGTAGTCGTGCCGCAAGTTGTTGAAGGCGCCCCGCGATGTCCAGCCGCGACCACGCAGAGGGCCTCCTTCTCGTGCGTCGGCGAGGGTGATGGCGTCGCGCACGTCGCAACGCGCGCCCTGCATCGGCCTGGTTCTGCCCGTCCCGCACCTGCATCGGATGCAGAATCCGGCGCTGCGCCTCCTCGCCTGGCGACCTTGCCGCGCGGGGGCTCGCCTGGACGGCGGCCTCCAGCACCTCCAGCGTGAACGGCCGCATGATGGCGTCGCTGTCCGCCGCGCCCAAGGACGGGCTCCGCGAACCAAGGCGTCCGAGCAGCGCGGTTGGCCGGGAGGCCGGCGCCGGTGACGTAGGCAACCCATCCCCCCCCCTGCGCGCGCTGGGATAGCTGCTCCACGGGGGCTGAGAACACATGCAGGAAATGCGCGTGGATGTGCCTCGGCAAACGGCCCCCGGCGCGCAGCACATGACCCTCACCGTCCTGTAGCTCGTCGATGTTTCGGCGCGCCCGCCGGCGCAGGCGGCGACGTGGTGGAGCCCCACCGTCCTCGCCGTCGACCTCGTCCTGGACCTTGAGGCTCGCGCCCTGGTGCCGGCCAGCCTGCGCGACCGCAGCTGCAGCAGACGCGCGCGCACTTCGTCCAGTTCCGTTTCCGAATTACGCCCTATGCGCGCATCCGTCTCGCCTCGGGGAAGGTTGGTAGCAGTGCCTCCACGACGGTGGCGCCTTCTGTCGGCCAGCCGTCAATCATTCGTTGTCTAGTGTTGTGAAGGGAAGCCAAGGGAAGCCCAGTGGAGCCCGAGCGTCCGAGTGAATTCTGAGTGTTTTAGATTACCCAAGGGGAATCGTCGTGACAAGGTCGTGCCTGAGCGCCTTCTGTTGCTGATAAAATGAGTGTTGTCGTCGTCCATTCGGTCAGGGTCTGAATCAGACCCAATGAGACGTCGGATGGCGGGCGGCAGTCCTTTTGCCCAAAAGGAAGAAATGTTCTGTGCTAAGCGACTCTGATGATGGTTGGAGTGATTCGGCTGGTAGTTCTTCGTCTGCAAGGAGTGCGTTTTCGGGCAAATGTTCAGGTGCGGCACGAGTTTTCGATGCATCAGGTTTGATGTCACGGGCCGCCCGGTTTTATTTCCCCCCCCCCCCCCCAGTCAAAGATGTTAGGTTAGGTGGGCCGGTCGTTTTTTATGGTGTTGCTATACCGCTGATTTTTCATTGCTTGTTACTTGTTTTTTTTCGATCTGTTAGCCATCCCGAGGCCCGATAAACGATGCTTTGATTGCCACTGGGCAAATTCGGCGCTGGGGGAACTAGTTGAGCACCTCGATGAAGTCTTCGAATTGTCATATCCTAATGGTTGAAGTCTCGGAGAATGCTCAGCGACTCTAACAATCGTAAATGGAAACGCTACCTGCAGGTATGAAAACATCAAGGACGTTCGTTCCTGAGGTCGCCTTCGAACAAAAAGAGTCACCCCCTGGAGACGGCTCAATTACCCATGTACAAAGTCTAGAGTGAGAGATCTCAGGATATTTTGGCGGGACCAGAAGGCCACGTTTTTTGGAGTGAGGCCGGCTGGGTGTTCTAGAGTGCAGCCAGCGTCTCAGGTACAGTAATGGAAAGATTGTTGTCATGTTAATCGCGCTGCATCCATGTTAAAATTGTTTCTGATGATTCCAGTTTTTTTTTACGAAGGACAATGTGACGTGATTGTTTTATGGAATGCCTGGGTTCTGTGCGGAGTGCCATCTTTCAAAGTTGTTTCCACATTACGAAGCTACATCAATGGCAGGAAAGCATGTTGGACGGATTCCACCTGTCAGTTGGAGATGGAAAGAAGAACGCACTCGTTTCATTGCGCCCCCACCAGTGGTGGGGAAAAACTCTAATAGCCGGTTGTCCTGCTGATTACGAACCATGTTGTTAGAGAAGCGCGATGGCATTTTGGTGCTGCCATATGTTGCCCTTGTGATAGAAAAGGTTCAAGAGTTGAAAGCTCTCGCCAGCCAAGTCTGTTTCCTTCACTGTGGTGGAATACGCCGGCTTCTAAAGGGATCCTTTCCAATTCCCAATCAGAATCAGAAAACTCTTAGAACAGTCTTTTATGTTATGCACTCCTGAGAAGGCCTCCATCGTTTGGCACTTGTTGTGTGGCGAAAGGGTCACGCAAGGATGAGATCGGCCTGGTTGTGGGTGGATGAGTGGCCACATGATCTCTGATAGTACAAGAGGCATCGTCTTAGAGGAACTGTTTGTCAGCCTGCTTACAATGGTCCACGCCGTGCACGGACAATTCTGGCGCTCCTCTGCCACTGTTGGTAATGTGAATGCTTTCAGATCCTTCCTTTAGGTGGGTGGGCGCTCCTAGCCATTGCCTCCTGTATAATGTGCTCTGTCGTCCGACAAGGATCAAAGAGCACATGGTGGGATGTCTGGGATGGCCATTCCCATAGTAAGAGATGATGAAGGAAAAGGAACTGTCCTCGTTCTCAGCTTGCAGTAGGCACTGACCTCTTGAACGAAACGAACAGGACCAAGCCCTCTTTAAATGCAAGTTGCTGGAGGGAAAACTATGAAGACTCGGTTGTAGTTAAACTTGATCATTGAGTCGATGGAAAAAACGGTCAGTCCGACCCTCATCTTCTGCAACACCAGAAATATGTGGCAATTCGATGTGTGACATAGCTTACTGGTGTCCTTCAATAACCTCCGATTCCAAGGTTCGTATCCAGTACTATGAACTTGAATATCGTGACCCTAGCCCAAACTACATGGAATTATTTATTGATGTTATTCCTTACGAATGTTTCAGTGACTATCCCACTTCATCTCAGTGCGGGTCACGCCATGCAGAAGTCGTGAAGCAGAGAGGGGACCGATGCTGATTGCCCATTTGAAAAGAGAAATGCCAGGAAAAGGGTCAATTCAAATATTGCTGGCAGGGATCGTCTTTTGGAATCGGCATTCCATTCGGCGGAGCTGCACCCACGGGAAAGGTCTGCTGTGGAGGACTCATTCAGGAGGGGAACTTCTGTGTGTCTTGTGTTTTGCACTACGGACATTGGCAGCAGGGGTGAAACTTCCCGCCTCCAGGGTAGTCATTCGGTCTCCATTGCTAGGATCGCGGTATGTTGTCATGTGCGCAGTACCTTCAAATGGCCGGAAAGAGCCGGGAGGGACAGGTCAAAACTACAAAAGGCACAGCGGATTCATACGTCTCTAAGTGCAACCCAACGATGCAGGCAAATTTCAAAGTCTGCTTCAGGCAACATGTCGCCAGACCATCACCAGCCAACTCGGGGACGTGTCCTCCCACTACGTACGGTCCTCGCTCAATCCAAGGAGTAGCTCGGGGCGATCTTTCTGGTTTGAGACGCGCATTCTCCTCCTTTCCCTATCAATTGACAAGGACAGTGTGAACCTTTCAGAACTTATTGACGTATTTAGACTGACACTGTTTTATCCAATGCGGACTGAAGTGTCTGACGGCGGTGAAAATGGTGTATACACACCATGCACCGTTTTGTAAAGAACTGTTTGGTAAGGATAGTAAAGCAATTGACATTTTTGGGATAAAAAGTCATATGCATTGATTGTTTCAAATCTCTTTCTTTTATTTTTTTGGTTTTCCAGGAACTTTTGGCGATGTTGGTCATATCAGTTATCCTAACTTTCTGAAACGGCAAGCAAAAATCATAAAGTCGTTGGAACTCACTATGAAGACGGGTCACCCGTCCTGCCAATTTGATTGAAGTCCGAAGGCAACGAGCCAGTCCGCCAGGTGTTTGAAGACCTCAGGAATTGACGCCTGCAGAGGAGTTGTGGCATTTCACCAGATTCCCTTGCCAAAAGGCCATTGCGCATCCGGAAGGAAAGCGTTCAGGTGGCCGACCCATTTCTTTTCGCCTGTCGTGTATCGGGCCAGAGCATGCATCTGCAGGTATTGACACTTTAAGCTATTAAAAGTCCTATTTGTGTGAGCGACTTTGTCTCAGCTCTTCAAGTTTATGGTCCCAAAACGAATATTTTTATGGGTAATTTTTTCTACAGCTTCGTTGTCTGTAGCTGATGCCGAGGAAGTTTGGTCAAAGAAGCGGAACACTTTTGAGAAAGACATGAACTTTCACTAGAACCCTCTCCTGTTCTTCTATATCTCTCTTACCGTGGCCATGTGCCAAGCCGCTTCGTTGCAAGATCCTCAGTAACAAAGAGGGCCGTAAAATACAATAGAGTGCGCGGATGGTAGGCAAATTGGTGAGTGAATAATGGACTTTATATTCGCGAGATGCGTGCCAAGTTCAAAGTGTACGTTGCCTCCAAGAATTCATCACTATTAATCTTTTCACCAGCTTGCTAGGGACTTCCAGCATCATCCGGATGTTTCCATCCTCACCAAAATCGGGAACTGCAGGAGGAAGGCAAGTCCATGGAATGGGTTGTTGGGGAATCCCACTTTCAGGAGCAGTGCTTCATATTGTCGACAAGCTTAACCCGTACCTGGTCCAGGCTCTTTTTTCCTCAAGGAGCTCATCGCTTCACCTGAACAGCGACAGGAAAAGATTTGTGCTGACTACGGGTTCGACAGGGCCTTGTCGCTCGAATTTGCAGTGGTCCTCGCCAGCAGGTTGCAAAACCTGAAATGCCCTCTCCCGCAATCTGGGTAAATTTTGGTGGTTAACCCAACCTTGGCTACGCACCTTGGGGGAAACTACTAGGGGCACCAATGTTCTGAGGAGGTCCGCCCTCCTGCTTGCTCCTCCGCCATGTCCACAATAGTAAGAAACAGCCCCTCCTTGATCCTGCTTAATGAAGTTTTCCCCCCAAGTTTAATGCATGGGCTTGTGTCTCCCTTTTGCAAGGGTCGTAGCCAAAGATATGATCGCAGCTTGGCCCTCAACACAATACACGCGGTTTGCCAAGCTCATTCCACCCACTCTTCTCCTGTGAAAAAGTGAATCCACTTGAGCAAATACATGGCAGTCGAAATTGTGCAGGCATGCACAGGGTATGTTTTCCTTTCTCTTCTGGGAATTGTTTCAGTTTGTCAGTGGATCTCCAAAAACTAAAGTAATACCCCTTTGCTTTTTTGGCAGATGTTAGTTGCTGAAGAACAGCCCTCTCTTCTGCAGGCGGAGAGTCTTGGAAAGAAGGCAACTCCTTCTGTAGTTTTCTTCAGCAATATGCCTCATAATCAATGTCTTATTCTGCAATCATTCATTTTTATTGTCATCGAACCATAAAACATACCAGAAAAGTTAAGGAAATTAATTATAGAAAAGGTAAAATATAAAACTCATTTAAATGAATATGGCTCTCCATGGTTTCATAATAATCCTTTCTACTTCATGACCCTCCGGAAAAAAAAGAGAAACATTGCCACAAGTGACCTAAGTTTGTTTTTCTTGAGAACCTCTGCGTTGAAGCGGAGTTGCACTACACTGAATGTTTTCCTGCATTGGGCTGACAGAAACAGACATCCTTTTCTCCAGAACTCTCCCCACAACAAAGTAAAAAATACCCCACACCTGTTAATTAAATATTTCACCTGGATCAAATTTCATTTCAGTTGCTCAAACGCTACATTTTTGTGACCTCCAAACTTTCCCTAGTGAGAAACTCTAAACTTTCTTGCAGTTGAAGATAGTACCATTCTCTCCGATTTAAGAATATGGTTCATCGGTAACAGGCTGAAGGTGTAGATCTGACAAAAAAGACCTATGAAAGGATCTCTGTGCTAGACATGAAAGTTTGCAGATGCATTACTTTGTATTTTTCCAGTACTTTATTCCGAATTGGGTAACAAGTTTTCAAAAATGAAATTAATTTTTTTTCCCTCTTCCATAATTTTTAAGATGGGCTGCAGATGATTCCCATAATATTAAAAAATAGATAAAGATAACCTTATTCATAATACTTGTTCAATTTCAGGCTGCTATCCCTTGTTCTGAACAACCCTGACGTCTTGATATATATTTAAAACATCTGAGATGTTTCGCGGCGATCCATGCCTAGGTCTCCAAGTCCCTGAATAATTTAAGAAAAAGCAAACAAGCTCTTAGGGGTGCCAGCTAGTGGTGATACACATGCTAGTGTATTTGCCTAAATGGCAATAAAAAACCCCCCCCTTTTTTTCTGAGGCAAATTTTTAATCAATGTCAGTGGGAAAAAAAAATTTAAAGAGGTTTTCTTCAAAGAACAAATATTTAATTCATTACAGGGACTGCCATTGCAGACATGAAGTATCTGAAGGTTAAAAGCCCTGCAAATACTCTTATGAAAATTCTAATCTTAACTAATTGTATATTCTTTTCAAACATAGGTACTGAGATTGGATTTCTGAATGACCAGTAAACCTATTAAGGAAACACAAAAAAAATATATGGAAAGACACTTGACAAAATATTACAAATAGGGGAAATTTTTTATCATGATAAATCTTTCCAAGGTAGTAAAACAATGTCACTTAAAAAGTGGAAGTCATCCACCCTACACATAAATCTTAACAGCAAAACAAATATAATAAAAACCTTTACTAGGTCACAAAGTAGTAGCACAAACATGACTTGATTGGATCTTGGTATCCGTATCATATGAATAAAATCAAGAAGTCTTCACTGTCACTTACGTTGCCTGAACAAGGACCTTCACCACACGGTCTCCAGACTTAAGTTAGACGTGGGTAAAACGACCTTCTTTTTGCTGCCCCCACTTTCCAGGACCATTGGTGAAAGAGCTGACGTTCCCACTTGCTTTGGTATTTTTCTTCAATATCCTGCTTCTGGACACTTGTGCAGTTTCTTCTTCCAGAGTCAGGTTAGGTAGATTGGACGACACCTTCAGTTGACCAACTGCTGGAATTCAGTAAAGACGAGTGGCAAATTGTCAGTACTCCATCGCCATATGTCCAAGACCATGAAGGGAGCATTTTCCTCCGACTCAGCTTCAAACACCTCCACCTCTGTCAAGGGTGTGTCATCCTGGCCTTCAGTGGTGAGGCTTTTTAATAACTGCATCTCCTCTTCGGACACCCTTCCTGGACACCATTTCAGGGAGGGCTGAGGTGGGTTTCTTCTGTGATGCATTCCTGTCGCCAGCAGCTTGCTTTGTTGTGGGTTTTCTTTTCTTGACTGTCCTAACTTCTCCCGAGTCCCTCTTTCTATAAACAGTGGCCGTTTCATTTTCTTCATTGGTGACTTCAAGATTCTCCGATGTCTTCTTCAGGATTAACATCTCCGAATGTCTTTCTTCAGAGATTAACATCTCCGATGTCTTCCTCAGGATTAACATCTCCGATGTCTTTCTTCAGGATTAACATCTCCGATGTCTTCTTTCAGGATTAACCGCATCCAAGTCGTCATGATCGGAAACCGCCTCATGTGAAGGTCAGGTCTCGATTGTCTCAGAGGATTTCTTACCTCCGTTTTTCACTCTTTTAGTGTTGGTAAGACAGCGAGGAGTATTCACGCAACTTGCCGTTTTCATCCGTTTCATACATTCTGTGTGTAATTTGAGTCACACTGTCTTTGGTTATCCGCTCAAATTCTTTGACTCACTAAGTCCCACGTGATGAGATTTTTGAGTTTCGTCTGGCGAAAGTGGATGAATGTCCCTTTTGGGAGTCGATGCCACTGTCGGTCGGAAGGCCCCTTTCCCCGCTGTCACTGCTCATGCCTCCAATGGTAAGTAATGTTACTCTGGACAAGGATCGTCGGCGCCCTAAAAGTAAGTCGGTCCCTGGCGGCTGGAAGAGTCGGCCCAGTTCACCTTCCATGAGGGAACGCGGGAGAAAAGGATCACCAACGCCGTGGCTTCTGCTTTGGTGCTGCAAAGCAGGTGTTGAAGTTCAGGCCGTGGGAATATCTGGTGCCAACCGATGCTTGCTATCGGTGCGGTTGGGTTTTTTTTTTTTTATTTTTTTAGGTTGGATGCACCACTACCGGCGTCGCGGCTGCCCGCCTCGCTGTGCCCCGGTTGGTCCGTCCTCCCGTGTTGTAGTCCGTTTCAGTACAGCTGGCTTTGGCAGCTTGCTTTTCTCTGCCTCCAGCTTGGGCAGCATCTACTTTGTATGCGGGGTTTTAGGTGCTTCCCGTAACTTGGTCCTGCTTCATCGGTCTTCTTTAATTTCTTTACAAGGTGATTTTGGGCAGTTGCCATGAAGTGCCTGCCATGAAATATCTCTGATGACAAACAATCAAACAAACGTGTCAGTAATACAATTAAAATTCGACGCTTCATGAGGAAAAAAATACACGCGGAAAAAATTACCTCAGGTAAAAGTAGGATGCCTCCGTCAATTGCATACCCCTTCCATGTTCAGTTCAAGAACGTACTCCCTTAATTTTCCCCTTGACGAAAGTTTGGAGTGTTTTGTTTTTTTTTTTTTACAGTGATCGTCCGAGCTCTATACTGGAAGGCTTCCTTCATGCCCTGGAAAGAATGGAATTCGGAATGTTAAGCTAGCTGAGTTGGGTTACATCAGGTCATCCACAGATTCGAGACCCACCGTCCTCTGCACTTCCTTTCTGCATTTTTAGTGATGAAACCGACGTTCCGAAATGTTTTTTGGGCGAAAAGTCTAGGAGCGTCCGCAAGGCCATCTTCTTTTTCTTCGGCGGTGTATGATCCAACGGGCACGCCACGAGGGACGCCCACATTTTTTCTTTTCAATCAAAACCATCATGTTGTTTCCTTCATTACACACTGTCATCATCCGAGACTTGAAGTCTGCAAACATAAATTTATACATGCAAAAAAAGACCCTGAAATGCCTCCTTGTCAAACGAATCGAATTCAGAGTAAGGCTCCATCCATAAACCAGTTAAAAAAATAATTGACGAATATGGCTTCGTGCAGAGTTTAACATTCCGCAACGGTTGTTCAACAGGTACTATAACCTCAATCTATCCCCGGATGCGGTTTGAATTGACATTCGGCATGCAAATACATTCTTTTTAAGTTCATTACTAAGTGCCATGCGCAGCCAGTGTCATTTTATATTCCCTTACCATGTCAAATGTCCTTCTGTACGACCATGAGAAAGAAGAAACGCGAAAAACCTCCAGCCAGTAATGAACGCAGCGATGAACGAGAACGACGATCCTATATGCAGTGTTGCCAGCCCCCGCAAGCCGCCCTCCGCTCGACGTCGGCGTCCAAAACCGCCAGATCGCGCTGCTGTTCCGCGTGATCCGAGGAGTGCGGGATTACGGCACCTCTCCCCCCACCACCTTGCAGTGACACTCATCTACTATGCTTACGAAGGCTGTATGGAAACTGTGTTATAATTCTTGTGCCTCCATGAGTCTATAGAACTATATGACGCCTGTTCGAGACAAATATATGTTATATTGTAAATCTTATGTGGTGTGAAATGGTCTGTGTGTGCGACAAAATACCCAGTCAGGCTTGTTAAAAAATACCTATGACCTCATTCAACCAAGACGGGTTTGGCTTGCAGAGGCTATGCAATCTAGTGTACGATGAAAGCTGAGTCTGTAGAAATAGTAGATTCTCTCCGCTAAAAAAACTATTCATCGTAACATGCTCAAAGTGTGGATCTGATAAGGCAACATTATCAAAGGTTCTCTGTGGCCAAAATCTGGAAAGCGCCTTCTGCCTTTTTTCTATTTTTCAAGTATTTTTCAAATTTGGGTACTTTGATCAAAAAACAAAAATATTTTTTTTTCCTCTCCATACTGTCAGGTAGAAATATCTACTTTGCTTGTGAGCTTCAAAGCCAAGATATTTGAGCATAGTAGAAATATCTACTTTGCCTGTGAGGATTCAAAGCCACCCAATCTGTGACCCACGTAGAAATGATCTACTTTGCTTGTGATGATTCACAAGCCACGGACCTGTGAGCACAAGTAGAAATATCTACTTTGCTTTTTGTGAGATTCCAAAGCCACGATCTGTGAGCCAAGTAGAAATATCTTTCTTTGCTTGTGAGATTCAAAGCCCAAGATCTGTGAGCCCAAGTAGAAAATATCTACTTTTGCCTGTGACGGAATATTCAAAGCCCAGGGAATCCTGTGAGCCACGTTAGAAATAATCTATCTTTGCTTGTGATATTCAAAGCCACGACCTGTGGAGCCAAGTAGAAATATCTTACTTTGCTTGTGAGGATTCAAAGCCACGTATCTGTGAGCCTAGTGGAAATATCTACTTTGCTTGTGAGCTTGCAAACATTTGATTTGTTTAGAAGAAAATCATTCTATTCCCAAAGTGTTTCCTTGTTGGCTTATTTGGGACCCTTGCGGCATGACCAAAAAATACTTTTCTAGAGAAGAACTCATAGGTCTCATGCTGTCAGCCCTCATTTTGAACCAAAAAGTTGCCAATAAGAATAATAATACAGGTCTGGGTTAGAAATTAAAGATAAAATGGCAGAGAACACCTTTATAGAAAAATAAACTTTTAATAAAGGGACGTTTTATCACAAGCAATGTTATTCAGTTTTTTGCTGAGATTATAGTGTTCCACATGCCAATCAGTCTTATGAAAGGTTTCTTTGTCACAATAATGAACTGTATCAAAATATTTACAATGCTCTCTCACTCCAAACTGCATAAAATATTACTTTCATAATCTTTCATAATCTAATATGTTGCGACAATCCAAATGAACATGATATATCAAGGTAAAAATAATGCAGAAGTCAAAAATTACAAAGACCATCGCAGATGAACAAGATATTTCGAAGCCCTGAAGTCAAGACGTGTGTTGCGAACATAATAGTGAATACATTCTTGAAAAGCATTCCCTGTATGTTGTTCCACACCCGATGCGGAACATCTGCATTCCATCAGGTATCAAATTTGATGTGCAATGACTGCCAGGTACTGAGAGTATCACTGCACGACAGCCGCTCATGCTCATGCGTCTACACTACAGGCACTGGTTATTAACTCATCATTGATCCGCTTCAATTTTTTTCGTACCATATTGGCCACACAATCCTGCTTCATGTTCCTCCTTGCAGTTTGGGCCCCACCCACTCTCTCCTCTTACCCCCTACAAAACTCCGGCACTGAAAAACTTGTTGATCAAGTCGTGTTTTTTTTTTGGCGAATGCTTTTTCCACAATATGGGACGTCAGTTTTTTTTTAGTGTCCTTGTGTATGTGACTTCTTAATTATGAGAAAATCAAAGAAGACTTTTGCAGGACCAATCCCACGATATTTCACTGCAAATTCACAGTCCGGGGCATTGATATCTTGATTTCTCTTTATTTGCATCGTCCTTCTTCACTCACTGGCTCTTCGTTCTTGCAGCAGTACTCCTGTACTTTCATGTTTTTTTTCATCTTCAACATCATTCATCATCATCCAGGCATACGAGGCCACCGATGAAATGCTCATGTGGATGCCCGCGGCAAACGCGGGTCGGTCATAATGAAGTGACCTCTTTTACAGTCCCATTAAAGAAAGGATATACAGAGATATGATTACAACATTTATGCTATAAATACCTAGTTTGTAGTTGTAATACACATTTCTTGTGGCATTACCTCATCGCTGACCTCTGCTGCTCTGCCAAGAGAAGAAGGAGTGCAAAGGTCTGTTTGGGCAGGACCACCAGCGACAGCACTGTACGGGATTTCTTAAATTTAAAGTTGGGCCATCTATACCAAAGAGTTGAGATTTCTTCCATCTGTTGTATAAATTCAAGTGGTGCCCCAGTCTCCTTCAACACGTTGTCTATTTCCACATTCTGCATACTCTCCATTGCTCTGCAACAGGTGGACAATGAGTATGATTTGCTTTGATTTTCGGGATTTGATAGGACACACACTGAGAGCGTGTCAATAATAATTAAAAATAATTAAAATTCAGAAGCTTACATATTGCATGTATACACGGGGCACATAGGGTTTGGAAAGCATGCCCGAAAGCATCCCATGATTTTGATGCACTGTTCACAGCTTCATTCAAGTTGTATCCTAGAAGAATAACATGGACATTGCAAAATGAAATGGATACTAGAATGTAATGATAAAAAGGAAAACACTTCTTCGCACTCCCACCTATGTTGAATCCCCAGTGGAATGGCATGTGGTAGGAAACGTACAGGACCTCACCAACCTCGTTGGTCTCACCTATTTTGTTTGGATAAGACATTAATTTTAGGTTTGAAATTGATCGCGAGACAGCTGGAAGTGCAAATAGCCAAAGTTATATTTACATCACAGTTCGAACCGGAAACCCTGCCCTTACCAGCCCGCCCTAGGGTCTATAAAATTGGTGCTTGTGTTGCCAGAAATGTGGAACAGTTTGCAACATTGTTGAGGAACACCACACCAGAGACATCCATGTGCAAAAAGAATTATAATAAGGCTGGTGGAACTATGAACCTGAAACAGTCATTATTAAACTCAGTGATTATTACAAGTTTTCTGAATTAAGAATGGAAAACCGAGTTATTAGGACAATCAGATCCAATGAAAGACATAACCAAATTTTTTCTGATCCAGAAATTAATCTATTATATTGATTCAAATTGCAAAATCTTATATGTGGCAATTAAAGGTGCTGAACTCTGTTCACAATTTTAAATAGATGGGAGAGTTTATCCCTTGAAATATGGTCTGACTCAGTGTTTTTCCTGTAAATAATAAACAAGTGGTCAACAAAGTACAGAGAATTTTAAAGGCTGGAACAGAATAATTCGATTTAACTAACTATATCTATTTGCCTACTCACCTATTTAACCAGCTTGTCTTATGTAAGCGCGAATTCATTTTGGTCATACTAAGGTCAGGGGCTCCACTTCCAAACTCTTCCCTTTTGGCAGAGACAGTCCAGGGCCATACCAGATGACCCTCTATTGATCAGAAAAGACCTTCGTACAATTTGTCCAGTAGGTGGTCTATGCCTCCTGATTCCAGGGCACACTCTCTGTGTACAGAAGTGAATAAATTAATGACATTAAGAGTGTGTGACGTAGCCCAGCACAGTCGCAAAGTTTCAATTTTCATCAAGCCACTTACAGTCCAGTCTTTGGCTAGTTGAAGATAGTGCGCATGATATAATCGAATCCATCCATTCCCTTCTTCCATTGGCAGTAGGCCTTCCCCCTCTGAAGATGTGGAACAATTTTAATTGAGCCGTATTCCGGCCAAAGGCATCTACGCTCTTGAACAGCCGGCAGGGAACTGGCGAGAGCATAACCATTTCGTTCTCTATCATCCTTCAGAAATGATTTAATGATTTCCACCTGATGCCTCAGAGACCTCTGCATGGTGTTGCGGCAGTTGGCCCAAATGACCCTGTTAATAAAGATTAAATGCTGTTACGGTGTGATGTCAAACGATTTTTTTGCCCCCATGACAAACTTTAGGTTATGGTTACTCACAACAAACACACCAGGTGCAACATACATCTTACATCTTCCGTCATCACGGTCGAACAATAGGCAGGGCTCCTTGTATTGCTCGGGTGAGTTGTAAGCAAAAACCTCTTCACACCTAAACTCTTCTATACATGTGTTTGGCTTTGTCAAACACCATCCTTGGTACCTTTTACTACTGAATTTCGTAATAACTATCTCTGTACACACGCTCACGGCCTCTAGTTTTGTTCTCAGGCTGATCGAGATGGCGCCAGACCCGATCTGGAAAATGAATCACGGTTTTCTGCACCAAATCCAGCCCGTTCGTGACTACAGATTGCGATCAGGAGAAGAAGAAGGGAGGAAGAAAACCAAATCGGACACGTTCTCGTCTGCTATCTCAACTCGTTTACACATCAATAAATAGAAGATTATTTATCCATTTGTGAAGGACCACCTCAGTAGCCAATAAATAATGGACCGCAACCTGAGATTCGAGTATGCTGGTGACGTCACGCAAAGTTCGATTTTTATTTCAGAACACGCCACCTTGAAGTAAGAATGCAAAAAGTTAAGTGGTTTTCAAGAGCTTCCTATTGACAACATTACCCCCATCTAAACCTTGAGGGATGGAATTTTTTTTCATTTTTCAGCTCAGAATGTGGATAAATGGCAAGCCCTTCAGTACCTACAGGACTACTAAGGCGGTATATAGAGTTCGCTGCAGAGAGAGTGTTATCCGGATTGGTCGAATGTTCCTCTTAATGAGTGGTGGCAAGATATTGGACATGATTAGGGCATCCTGCATAGATTGATATCATGAAGCATGAAGTTCCCTTTGAAGTCTTGCTAGTGAACATAATTCTGGTGTTTGATGAGAAGAATGTTTGTATTTTAGTTACCCAACTGTCCTAACCCAATGTTCTGTTGATATTACCTTTCTTTTGTGTAATAAAATTCCTTTTGGGCTTTTTACAGTGTAAAACCGTTTGTGGAAGAGAAGAAAAAATGCATTTCGGATGAAGAGCAGCAGCCAAGAGGGGTCAGTTTTGAAAGGTATTGTGAGCCGATACCAGGCACATGCCCCATCTCTTAGGATGGTTTGTTCCTGAAGATGCAGTGTATTTGTGTGAAAGGTTGTGCTATGCAAGCTGTGCTGGTTGCCATTAAAAGTTCGTGACTGCCTGACAGATCTAATTACCCACTCTAAGAAAGGTCATTCAGACAAGGCAACACCTCGTTTCTTAGACAAAGTCAGGAAAGAAAAAACTCATATGGTTAGGTTGCTCGGTGACGGCAAATAATTGTACTGCACCTGGTCAATGTGTATTCGTGTTGGGGTTGCTAGATTGGACAAAAGATTTGATATGGCTCGTTTTCAGGGTTCAGCAGTGGTTCGTAAGAAAAAGAGACCAAAACGCGGTCAAGTATGAGTTGGGCATAGTGCCTTCAACCATTTACTCCAAAACCTCTTTGTATTGATAGACAATTAAATTGTCTATGCTGAAGATTGATAACCTGAAATGTTTCCTCAACAGATGAGTTTCTCTTCAATTCGAAACTTGATAAAGAAGTGGCTCTGAATGTATGTAATTCGGTCTGTTTTTATGCAGTCAGAAACCTGTTACACATCACACTCTAGTCTGATTAAAAACTGTACGGGATATTGGTTGTTATTTTTTTTTTCTGCAATATTCACAATTATCTGGCCAAACACTTGCATGTAAATATCGCTTGTTCTACTACTCTCTACTGGCCTCTAATTGATTTATTCTGTTTCAAAGGATATCGTCAGAGGATTTACTTTTATGAACTGGATAAAGAAATGTTCTTAATAAGTGTTGTGGTCGCGGTACCTGCTTTTCCTTTCAACTCGCTAATATATTCTCATTCCTTTGTAACATTTTGATGCTTTTAGTCGGTTGTGGACTTGGTTTTCTTGTAACTATAATGTATATTCATGCCTCTTTGTGATATTTTGAGGCTTTTATTATTGATATTGGTCGTGGACTTTTTTGTTTTATAACTGTTATATGTCCTTTTGCTTCGTGAGTTTTAGAGGCTTGTAATGGTTTGCTTAATGAAAATCTAACGGGCATCCACCTAGTTATGAGGTAATTAAAAACTTGTTATGATTTGTGTTTTCAAAATGCTCAAAGCAATTTAAAAATTCATGAAATGAAAACACATATAATAATTTCACTTAACGCCTCATGGGTCTTAATCCAGTTCAAAGATTACATTCAACACATAGATGATTTTCTTTTGAATCCAATGAACCCATGAAATGTCTTGTGTGAGAGAATTACTTCTGCAGCTATTAAAGTCATGTAGGTCAATCTACCTAACATGAAAGCTTTCTAAGTTTGAGTGTTCTACCTTCTAAGTGGTCTGGTTCTCTGTAAGTGTTGAACTTTTACGAGAAGGGAATCACTCTGCAAGGGGTATCGTAGTTTGTTTCAGATTTTTGAGTGAGCCTCTGGCAGGTAAAATGGTATGCTATAATTATCATCCAGGTGTCATTCAATTCTTGTGTCATTTTCAATGCGGTTGTCAGGATCTGCCAATCCAAACTTTGCAAATCATGCCAGGGAAAAAAAAAATTTCTGATTCTTACTTTACTAATACATTTTGAACCCATGTCAACACACTTTGAGCTTCAGAATCGGTTTCTCTTGTCAGAATCAAGTGATCTTTGGCCAAAGCTTCAAAAGAGATGCCCAATCTCTGTGAAACCCGCCTGTGGATATCTATTCTGGTTCTCTTTCCATGGTCCAAACCCTTAGAGAATCCAATGAAATTTTGTTGATTTTTGATAAGTCATATTTTTGAAAGGGCTATTGCTGTTCTTCCACTTGTGCCAGAGGTGTAATGTATGGCTTTTTAGATTCACAGTTGCACACTCTAAACACATATTGCATAGCTGTGTCTGGGAAAAATCAGAATCTATAAACTGGGTATACCTGTATGAAACTTATCGAACTCTCCGAGCAAGGACTTTGACTGCACATCTTGTGACCTGCTCTTTCAACCCCTTGACCCCCAAGGCTCGTTTATGTATGAAAAGGAGCTCCTTTAAATGCTCCATCTTTTGGTGTGAACCGCTTGTGGATACCTTGTCTGGTTCTCTCTGGGTGTTACAGCTTACGATAAGAAATCACTCTGCAAAGGCATCCGAGTCATGTTTCAGATTTTGGAGTGAGCCTCTGGCAGGTAAAATGTCATGCTATAATTATCATCCAGGTGTCATTCAATTCGTTTTTCAATGCGGTTGTCAGATCTGCAATCCAAACTTTGCAAATCATGCCAGGGAAAAAAAAAATTTTCTGATTCTTACTTTACTTATACATTTTGAACCCATGTCAACACACTTTGAGCTTCAGAATCGGTTTCTCTTGTCAGAATCAAGTGATCTTTGGCCAAAAAGCTTCAAAAGAGATGCCCAATCTCTCTGTGAAACCCGCCTGTGGATATCTATTCTGGTTCTCTTTCCATGGTCCAAACCCTTAGAGAATCCAATGAAATTTTGTTGATTTTTGATAAGTCATATTTTTGGAAGGGCTATTGCTGTTCTTCCACTTGTGCCAGAGGTGTAATGTATGGCTATTTAGATTCACAGTTGCACACTCTAAACACATAATGCATAGCTGTGTCTGGGAAAAATCAGAATCTATAAACTGGGTATCCTGTATGAAACTTATCGAAACTCTCCGAGCAAGGACTTTAACTGCACATCTTGTGACCTGCTCTTTCAACCCCTTGACCCCCAAGGCTCGTTTATGTATGAAAAGGAGCTCCTTTAAATGCTCCATCTTTTGGTGTGAACCGCTTGTGGATACCTTGTCTGGTTCTCTCTGGGTGTTACAGCTTACGATAAGAAATCACTTGCAAAGGCATCGAGTCATGTTTCAGATTTTGGAGTGAGCCTCTGGCAGGTAAATGTCATGCTATAATTATCATCCAGGTGTCATTCAATTCGTTTTTCAATGCGGTTGTCAGATCTGCAATCCAATCTTTGCAAATCATGCCAGGGAAAAAAAAAATTTCTGATTCTTACTTACTATACATTTTCAACCCATGTCAACACACTTTGAGCTTCAGAATCGGTTTCTTGTCAGAATCAAGATCATGGCTCCAAAGCTTCAGAAAGAGAAGCCCAAACTTTCTGTGCAAAGCGCATGCTGATATCTTGTGTGGTTCTCTCTGGGTGTTGCAGCCTACGATAACAAATCACTCTGGAAAGGCATCGGAGTCATGTTTCAGATTTTGGAGTGAGCCTCTGGCAGGTCAAATGTCATGCTATAATTATCATCCAGGTGTCATTCAATTCGTTTTTCAATGCGGTTGTCAGATCTGCAATCCAATCTTTGCAAATCATGCCAGGGAAAAAAAAATTTTCAGATTCTTACTTTACTAATACATTTAGAACCCATGTCAACACACTTTGAGCTTCAAAATCGGTTTCCCTTGTCAGAATCAAGTGATCTATGGTTCCAAAGCTTCAGAAAGAGAAGCCCAATCTCTCTGTGAAACCCGCCTGTGGATATCTATTCTGGTTCTCTTTCCATGGTCCAAACCTTAGTGAATCCAATGAAATTTGTTGATTTTTGATAAGTCATATTTTTGGAGGGCTATTGCTGTTCTTCCACTTATGCCAGAGGTGTAGTGTATGGCTTTTTAGATTCACAGTTGCACACTCTAAACAGATGATGCATAGCTGTGTCTGGGAAAAATCAGAATCCATGTAGTGGTCTTACATTTTGGTATTTCATCGAACCTGTCCCAAACTTGACCTTGACCT